>PVJX010029180.1:0-23175 GCA_004027295.1 Dolichotis patagonum
TTGTTTTCTCATCTTTGACTTTCAGCCCATAAACCCTCTTTCAGGTTGATTATGTTTCCAATACAGAGCATCTCGATGACCTATCTCCTGATCTACTCTGCCTGTGTTTCTTTTTGTTAGTGTATTAAGGGCATCTATGTTAGAGATTATAGCCAACCTTCTCTGCCTCATCTCTGCTATGCTATGTTTCTGCCATTGGTTGTCTACTTTTCTCCTTCATTCCACTGTCTGCCCCATTATTGAGGACTCTCTGCCACTGTTCCTGAAACCCCGGTTTTTTTTTTTCTCTCTCTCTCTCTTTCTTGAGAATGTCCTTCAGTATTTTTTGTAGGGTTGGATTGATGGCTGTGAACTCCATCAGTTCCTCTTTTTCATGGATATCTTGTTTCTCTGTTAATTTTGAGAGATAGTTTTGCAGAGCACATCAGTCTGGGTTGGAGGTTATTTTCTTTCAGTGTTTGGAATACTTTGCTCCAAGTTCTTGATTTGATGATCCATGTTGTGATTTTGATGGGTTTTCCTTTATAGGTGATCTGTTTCTTTTCTCTAACAGCTTTTAATATTCTGTTCTTGTGTTGAATTTCTGGGATCTTGATTATTATATGTCTGGGTGTAGGTCTGTTTTGGTTGTAGGTGGC
This sequence comes from Dolichotis patagonum, assembly GCA_004027295.1. Taxonomy (NCBI): domain Eukaryota; kingdom Metazoa; phylum Chordata; class Mammalia; order Rodentia; family Caviidae; genus Dolichotis; species Dolichotis patagonum. The sequence goes on from PVJX010029180.1 coordinate 639, forward strand.
TGAAGTTCTGTATGCCTCAAATATTTGAATATCATTCCCTTTCCTATGCTTGGAAAGTTTTCCTTAAATATTTCTGTGAATAGACTTTGTATTTCATTTGTGTTTACCCCTGCTTCTTCACTCACATTTTTTATTCTTAAATTATAGATCCTCTTGTCATCTTTTAGCCATTGTATTGTTACATCCTGGTTCCTTGTTATTTTTAAGAGATCTTCCCTTTTGTGATCACTCATTGAAAAACTGTCTTCAAGTTTTGAGAGTCTGTCTTTAGTTTCTTTCAAGCAGTTTTGCCAGCTTTCAATGGAGATTTTAATTTCCTGGTAATCTCTTTGAATCTGTTTCATGTATTCTAGAATTTTTTTTTATATTCTTCCTTGAAGATTTCCCTCCTTTTTCTCCTCCATGTGCTCCTCCATCCTTCCATCTGTGTCTTCTTGAGAGGTACTTAGTATTTCTTTTATTAATCTTCCTATATCTTGTTTTACTTGTATTAGTATTTCTGTGTGGAGTTCTATAATGTCATGAAGATATTTCTTTATGGCAGCTGATGCTGCTTTTGATACTGCAGGTTTGCTGTCCTTGATCTCTTCTGTGTTTACCTCTCCTGGACCCATATTGTTTGAGTTGGTGGCTGGAGACCTGTTTTGTTTATTTCTCTTGTCATGTTTCTGGTTTTTTCCAGACTAGTGTATAGTGGAGGTCCCAGGCCTTTTATGTATTGGTTACAAGTACTCTGAAGCATGCTGGCTAGGGATTGCTGCCCTCTCCAGCTTGTTGTTGATCACTGAGGTACAAGCAGGGTTGGTGCAGGCTGGCCCCTCCCCTCCAAGCCAGTCAGCCACCAGGGGTCTCCACCACATTAGTGTGTGCCACACGGATGGAACTGGTTTGGGACAGCTTCAGGGGCAACTTTGTCCCTGGCTATTGGGTCCTATACAGTGGCAGGACCCAGTGCAAGTAGTTCTCACCAATCTTCTCTGCACTAGGAGCAGCCAACTAAAGCCTCTATGTTTCTAGGTTCAGGCCCGTCCTGCCCGATTCCAAAATGTCAAAATGTCCTGCCCGATTCCAAAATGTCAAAATGTGATGATGGGCTCATCACACCCTCACATAGGTGTACCAAATTCTGAGCCGCAGGCCAGCGAAGATATCCATGACAGCGAAGATATCCTTGACTTCAGTGTGACTGTGAGTCATTGGACTCCAGCAATGCCTAGCACATGTTGGGACCAGCTGTGCTGAGACTGTGTCTGGTTCCAGCCTTCTGTCCACATTTTTCTTTTCTTTTCTTCTTTTAAAATTTTTCTTTAGTTTCTTCCTGAGTTGTGAGAATCCCTCTCCTTTTTATCTGGTCTTCTCCATGGTGTTAAATTCTAGCATCTGAGCTGTTTCTCTCAGAGAGGGTATTTATCTTTCTACTTATTGATATGCCATCTTCCCAGTCTCCCAGACTCATTGTGTGGCTTCCTGGCATCTCACAGTCCTTCCCACATGTCTGGCAGCTGGCAGGAGCCCCTGAAGTTGGTCTAGTGAGCTCAGTGATTCTCCACAATATACTGAATCATATACTTCTTAATGTGGGACCACAAAAACTCTGTGGATAAGAATTTGAACCTAAACCACAGTAAAGTTAATATATGTTTGGAGCTAATAAGTGAAATCATGGTATTCAATGAAAAATTAATTGAAAGTAACAATAAGATGACTATATCATTCTCAGTATCAGAGCTTGTACACTGAAAATGGTATTAACCCTAAGTAGAGCAGGATCTTCTTTGGTAATCTGAAAAGACAATGTTGGCTTTGACAACTGTGAGTTATGATTTTAAAAAAGTGAAAGAATTATATAACAGTCATAGGCACAGTACCTTACAAAAAATGGAATCTTATCTCCTGCTGACAGTACAAAATGATGCAATAGAGGTTAGAAATCACATACACACAGGTCAGTAGGTCTCAATAGGAGGAAAAAGCAGTTTACTTAAAGTCATATAAGCAATGGAATTAAGACATCAGACTCTTAATGATTGATGAGACTCAGACAATCATTTTATAAAATTCTAAAGGAAAGAATTACAGTTACACAGGATACAATGACTGAGTTATTTTGAGAGTAACACAGGCATAAGGTCATAATCTGGGCTCTCCAATGTTTCTGTAAAAATGATTCATTTGTATTAGAAATTTAGAAACATCCTTGATGACAAGGGGTGATTTTGTCCTTCAACAAAGATTTCCAAAGATACAAATCAAAGTGACATTCATACATAAAACTTTGATGTTAAGAGAGTTCCAGACTAAAACTGTAAGTTGATATTGTTGGATTGAACCCAGAGAAATTTTAAAAGTAAAGAAAATGAAAAGTAAAAGAAAAAGTATAAATATGAAGTTTCTGTGTTAGTAGGGGAGTGTCGATGTGTTGCTTAATGAGCCCAGTGCCTGCAATTACTCCCACACAATAAGGAATGTTTGAAAGCACATGAACTCTTTCAAACCACTGACCACCTAATTTGCAATTAGAGGCTATTTCACAGAATATATAACAGCGACTGTTAAATGTTTTCAGATATTTCCTGAAATTTGCACTATAAAAATTTATGGAAGAGCAGAAAGCATGGTTTAAAGGGTAATGATTATGTCAATGCAAATGAATATAAACTGTGAAAACTTCCCAATTTTTGATAAAAATAAAATATTCTTTCTTCATAAGGCATGGAGATATCTTGACTTTACGTTGCTTCAATTAACAAGCATATTTTATGATCAACTTATATGTAGAATTTCCAGTTTGGTTTTGCTTTCTGTATTCTGAATGTAATCTATATTTGACAGAGGTAAGCATTAAATATGTATTTCTACTGAATAGACAACACTTAAAGACAGTAATAAATATAAAACTAAAATTAATTTAGGAATTGATAATAATGCATATGATACTAACATTTTTGCAGGTAAACTTTAAGAAATGCTGAAAAGTTATTCAAAAAATTCCATGATTTTAATGATATTATGTCACCATAAGGTCTTCTAAGAATATTATAACAAATAATGGTAAAAACATTGTTTTCTTTAATTAAAACTCATTATTTTAATATTTTTTCTGACTATATAAAGCAAGAAGCAACACAAAACTGCTTGAGGTTATGTATAAAGTGAAGTCAACTAAAATATGAACTTAATTTCAACAAACCAATATTGTATCAAATCTCCAATTCTTGTCAGATCTCAACTGCCATCTACAATATACTTTAAAATGCCACTTTTATAATATCTTGTCAGCAGAACAGATTCACTTTTATTTATTCTAGCTTCTCCAATGTTTAGTTTGTAAATTTATTAAAGTTTTGGAATTTATTTAAGCAGATTGTCTACCACTTCATATTTACTGAGACTCTGAATACAATTTGATTTGATGATTTTTCCTCTATCTCAGAAACATATTATTAGCTGTACAAATATTTCTTGAAGGAAATAAACACTTCACAGTCTGGTGTCCCATGAAGTGAATGTATTGTTTAATATCTAGTGGCCAGTACTGTGCTATGGTTATAAGAGGAATTATTTTGTTACTGGATAATGTAGAGCAACAAAATCAAAAGTTTTGATAGTATTCTAGCAGTACAAGAAACTGTGACCTCATGATATACATATATCTGCATTTTCAAATGCAGATGAAACTATTTCATGTCCTAAAGTTGCACTGGTAGCTTCTGACCTAAACTTCATAAACCAAAAATTGAGGGGGAAAAAGGTAAGGATGAAAGTCATTCATATAATTCAGCAGCACACGGAAGAAAGACAGGGATTTATCATTCTTCAATTTGATTTACTGCCTAAATAATAATAACTTTCCAATAGTAACTGGATTATGTCCCTCAAATAAGCATTTTCTAATTGTTCCTCAATTCATTCATTGAGCATTTTTATAATAGGGAAGGTAATATTATATCTATAACTATATATCTATATCTATATCTATATCTACATCTATCTATATCTATCTATATCCATATCTCATTCTGGACAAACTATAAAAGTACAATGTGAGTAGGGCCAGGCATATAGCTCAGCAGTTCAGTTCCTACCTGGCAAGGAAAAAGTCATGAGTTTGATTTCTGGTACAAGAAAGGAAGGAGAGAAGGAAGGAAAGAAGGAAGGAAGGAAGGAAGGAAGGAAGGAAGGAAGCATGGAAGGAAGGAAGAAAAAGAAGGAGTACATTGTGAAACACAGGCACAAATTTCATTACCCAATATTTAGGGTATTTACCAATTACAAGATACACAGATTAGTGGATACAACTAGAAGTTATAAAGTGATAAAATCAGAAATTGATCCTGTCACTCTACTTATTAGTTTATTTTTTTGTAAAAAATAAAAGGATAAAAATGATACAGAAGTTCAAACAAAATAATAGGAAATTAACACAAGTTTATATTTTCAACATCATTATCTTCAAAGTAGTGGCTCAGATAACAATATTTAGGCACAAAAAATGATCAGACAATGAAAACACAAAATGTTCTTTCAATGAACTGCACCAGTTTAGTAGTACAGTTATTTATCTTACATATATAAATGCACACATACATATGTATACATATATACATATAATCTGTCCCCTTCTTTCTTTTCTCCTTTCCCCTATACCATTTGCTTTTTCCTTTGAGCACTTATTTTCTCTTTCATTTTCACAATATTTATTGTATATTTGGGGTCTTATTTACTCTTTCAGTTGTTATTTTTTACTCTAGGGAGACAATACAATATTTATGCATGCAAACCTGATTTATTTCACTTAATCTCAAATCTCAATTTGCATCTATTTACCTATAAAAGCCTCAAATGGGACCAGAGATTTACCTCAGTGGCTCAAGTGTGCTTGATACAAGTATCCAAAAAAAAAGCCTCAAGTTTTTCATTCTTTATAGCTGAGCAGTACTCCATTGAATAAAAATGTCAAATGATTTTTATCCATTCTACGAGCATTTGAGTTTTTTCCAAGATTTGGCTTATCACAAATTGTGCTGCTGGAAACAGGGGTGCACATATATAAGTGGCTTGATGTTTTCAGTTCTTCTGAGAAAATACTCAGAAGGAGAATAGCTGGATTGAATGGGACCCTCAACCTTAGTTTTTTGAAGAATCTCCTCACTGATTTTCACAGTGATTGTACCAAGCTACACTCCCACCAACAGTGGAGAAGTGTCCCTTTTCTCCCACAGCCCCATCAATGTTTGTTTTTGGTTGATTTTATGATAGTAGTCATTCTGCTATGTTGTTTTAATTTGCATTTGCATGTCTTGAATGACCAGTGATGTTGAACATTTCTTCATGTATATATATACTGTTTGTATTTCTTCATCTGAGAAAAATATGTGCTCATCTCAGATGCCCATTTTTGAATTGGGTCTTTGAATTTGAGTTTTTTCAATTCTTTATATGTTCTAGATAGAAGTCCTTTATCTGAAGGACAGTTGGCTAAAAATTTTTTCCTATTCTGTGGGTTTTCTTTTACACTGTTGGTGAATATTTTAATGTACAAAAAAATTAACAAGATGAGATTCCAGTTGTTGATACTTTGAAGTACTTCCCATGCAGTTTATGTTTTGTTCATGAATTTTTGTCTACTCATGTCTTCAAGATTTGTACCTACCTTGTCTTCCAGTAGATTTAATGTTTCTGTTTTAATATTTGGATCCTTGCTCCATTTTGAGTTCAGTTTAGTGTATGGTGATACACAAATTTTAGACTTTGGCATGTGGAAATTTGCCAAGTACCATTGATTAAAGAGGATATCTTTCATCCAATGAACATATTTGGCCCCTTTGTCAAAGACAAGAAGGCTGAGTATCTCTCTAGTTGTGTGCTGCATCTTCTAATCTGTACCATTGATTCTCAAGCCTACATTTTCTGTCAATACCCTGCTGATTTTATCATAGTAGATTTGCAGTACAGTTTCAAGTCAGGCATGGTATGCTTCCAGCCTTCCTTTTGCTATTCTAGATCTTTATGATTTCATATGAATTTTAGGAATATTTTCTCTAGCGATGTGAGATATGCTAATGGTATTTTGATTGTGATTACATTAAATCTGCATAACAGTTTTGAGAATGTGGCCATTTTCACAATGTTAGTTCTTCCCATTCCAGAGCAAGGAATACCTTTCCATTTTCTGATATCCTCTTCAATCTCCTTTTTCAGAGTACTATAGTTTTCAATATATAGACCTTTTATAATTTTTTATAGATTCCTAAGTATTTCTGTTTTTTTGGATGCTATTGTAAAAACTGTTATTTCCATAATTTTTCTCTCAATGAGTTTTTTGTTTGTGTACAAGAATGCCATTGATTTTTTAGTGTTAATTTTGTACCCAGCTACTCTGTTAAATTTGCTTATTAACTCTAGCAGTCTTTTGGTAGAGTTTTTGAGGTCTTTTTTATAGATATAATGATTATTTGACTTCTTCTTTCTTATCCTTATTATGTTTATTTTTCTTTCTTATCTAATTGCCCTGGCTAACATTTCCAGAACTATATTAAATAGGACTGATGATAGTGAATATCTTTTTGTTCCTGATTTTGGAGTGAAAGCTCTTATTGTTTGTCCATTTAGTATGATATTGGCTGTTGGTTTGTTTTATATGGCTTTTGTCAGATTGAGGTAGAGAACATCTATTCTGATTTTCTTAGGGTTTATATCATGAACAAGTGTTAGATTTTAGCAAAAGCCTTCTCCGCATCTATTGAGATGATCGTGTGATTTTTGTTTTTGCCTTTGTTGATGTGGTGTATTACATTTATTGATTTGTGTATGTTGAGCCATCCCTGCATTCCTGAGATGAATTCCACTTGACTATGGTGTATAATCTTCTGGATGATTTGTTGCATTCTGTTTGCTAGTATTAGATTGACAATGTTTGTATATATGTTCATTAGGGATATTTGCCTATGGTTTTCTTTTTAGGCTGAATATCTTCTTTTGGTATCAGTGTGATACTTACCTCCAGGAATGAGTTAGGGACAATTGCTTCCCTTTCAATTTCATTAAAGTTTTTGAGGAATGTTGACATTAAATCTTCTCTAAATTTCTTGTAGAATTCAGCTGTGAATTCAGCAGGACTTAGGCTTTTCTTTGTTATTAAATTTTTAATTACAGTTTCAGATTTAGTAACTAATATTGGATCATTCAAAATTTTATATTTTCTTGATTCAGCTTTGGTAATTCATGTATTTCTAGGAATATGTCCATATTTTTTGTGCTTTCCTTTCTATATGGGTATAGATTTTCAAAGTAGGTATTAATGAGCTTCTGAATTTCCATGGGAACTGTAGCAATTTCCTCCTTTTATTTCCTCATTGCATTAATTTGAAGCTTTTTATTTGTTGCATTTTCTTGATAAAGTTGGCTAAGTGTTTATCAATTTTGTTTATTCTTTCAAAAAAACAACTCTTTGATTCATTAATTCTTTGTATAGTTTTCTTAGTCTCAATTGAATTAATTTCTGCTCTGATCTTTGTAATTTCCTCCCTTCTATTAGCATTATGCTTGACTTATTCTTCTTTTTCCAGAAGCTAGAGGCATATGTTGGTTTGTTTATTTGTGTTCAATCTGTTTTCCTGTTGTGGGATTCATTGCTGTATATTTCCCTTTTGCAGTCATTCTCATTACATCACACTGGTTCCAGTATGTCGTATCTGCACTTTCATTGAATTGTAGATATTGTTTAATTTCTTAACATCATCTGTTGCCCCTTGTTTGGGAGGATGTTGGTTAATTTCTATGTGTTTCTGCAGTTTTTACAGTTTCTTTTGCCATTAATTTTCAATTTCAGTGCACCATGGTCAGATATTATGCATGGGATAATTTCCATTCCTTTGCATTTACTTAAGCACGTTCTATGGGCTAATATATGGTCTATTTTAGATAATGTCCCAATTGCAGCTGAGAAGAATGTGAATCTTGATGTTGCTGGGTGAAACACTCTATAAACATCTAGCAAGTATAATTGTTTACAAATTTGATTTAGTTCTGTTATTTGTTTGATGACTTTTTACCTAGTTGATCTATATCTTTGTGTCAATGCGATATTAAGTTCTCCCACCAAAGTTGTATTATTGTAGATTTGATTTTTCATGTCTATTAGTATTTGACTTATATAGTTTGGTGCTCCCATGTTTAGTTTATATATTTTTATGATGGTTATTTGTTCCTTTTGAATTTTTCCCCTAACAAGTATGCAGTGACTTGCTTTATTTCTTTTGATCATTTTTGGTTTGAAGCTCACAATGTCTGCAAATAGAATAGCTATCTTTGCTTTTTTCTGGATTTCTGTCACATGGAATATTGTTTTCCATCCTTTAACTTTGAGTTTAGGAGTTTCTTTTTGAGTTAGACATGTTTCCTATATACAGCATTGTTTGGATCTTATTTCTTGATTCATTCTGGCAATCTACTTCTTTTAAGTGGTGTATTGAGGTCATTTACATTGATGGTTATATGGTGAATTATCTTTTTAATGATGTTTGCCTGTTGTTGTTCCCTACTTTTTCCCTTTGTTTAATTGTTTGTCCTGCCTGATCATTTCTTTCTGCTGATGTTCTGAGAATTGTGGTCATTTTTATCACTATCTAGAATATCTTTCAGTACTACTTCTAGGGTTAGTTTGGCTGACATGAATCTCTTCAGGTGTCCTTTGTCATGGAAGTATCTTATTTCTCCATTAAATTTGAAAGGCAGTTTTGCTGGGTACATCAATCTGGGTTGAAAGTTGTTTTCTTTCAAGACTGGGAATAATTCAATCTAAGCTTGTGTTGACTTAAGGTTTTGTGTTGAGAAGTCAACCATAATTCTAATGGAATTTCCTTGATAGGTGATCTTTTTCTTTTCTCTAATAGCTTCATGCTGAATTTCTGGGATCTTGATTAGTGTGTGTCTGGTTATAGATTTATTTTGATTATGGCTGTTTGGAGTTCTTAATCCCTCCTCTTTCTGTATTTCAGATTCTTACCCATGCATGGGAAATTTTCTGCTATTACTTCTGTAAATAAGATTTTATTTTATTTGCATTGTCTCCTGTATTTTCATTGGCACCTATCAATCTTACACTGTTTTTCTTTGCATCATCTTGGAGCTGTTAAATTGTTATTTCATGATCTGCTGTTATTTTTAAGTGTTCTTTCCTTTCATGATTGCTAGCTACAATCCTATCTTCAAGGTATGAAAGTCTATCTTCAGTTTCGTTGAAGTGGATCTGTCAGTTTTCAATGAAATTTTTTATTTCCTGATTATCCCTTTCAACTTGTTTCATGCATTCTATTTCTTTCTTGTATTGTTCAATCAATATTTCCATCATTTTCCCATGCTCCTGTACTTTTTTATTCATTTCTTCTCTAGCTGTGCCAAGCAACTCCTTCATCAAGGTTATCATTTCTTTCTTTACTTGAGAGATTATTTCTGATCTGATTTTCTCTATAGCCTCATAGATTTGTTTCTTTACTTCTATTCTTATCTTTTCAGAAATTTCAGGTTGGCGACTTCCAATGTCCTCTATTTTTATGTCTTCTGTATTTGTTCCAAACGGGCTGGAGGTTTGAGATTGCATTTTGCTTTTTCATTTTGTCATTCTTCCTTCTTGGTTAATATTTTGACCTTTTCAATCCTGCTAGTCTTGACTATCCATTGTGTATGTCTTAAGGTCCTACTGTGTGGCAGATGTTCACTCAGTTGCTGGGTCCTACAGTGTTGTAGAGGGGCCAATCACCAGAATTGTTCCGATGAGGACAGTTGGGTGAGTCCTATATTCTTGCTAGGCTCACTAGCCTAAGAGTATTGATGTGAGTCAACCCTTAGATCATTTTGTTACTGCAGCTTCAGACTGGTTCAGGTTGTCCCACTCACCTGTCCATGGTGTGTACCCCAGATAATGCCCTACTGTGCCACTTGGGGTCTCACAGACCTAACTGGTAGAAAGCCTCACTGTCACTTTCCAGTCCAATCAGGGTTCTCAGTATGGAAGAAGGGCTCACAGGGTTCTCTAGTTGGGGGATTTTTCACCAAGCCTCTTCCTGACCCACTGAGGCCTTCTGCTTGGGAGGGGAACTCACTGAGCTTTTGCCAGTCTGCCAAGGTCCTCTGGGTGGGGGAGGGGTTACCAACACTCCTACTGGTCCACTGAAGCATTGTAGTTAGTGGGAGGGGTGACTTATGCTCCTGTGGACTGCTGAGGTCACCCCCTGCCCCTGAGGGGAAGGAGCTGCCAAGGCTCCCCTTAGCTACTAAGGTCATCTGGGAGAGCTTATGCTCACCTTGGCTCACCTTGGCTGCTGAGGTCATCTGGGTGAACTCTTATTAGTTTAAAAATGTTTCGGAAATTAAATTTTAACAATGATGTTAGCACTTTGAAATTATATACTCTTTGTCTTATGATAATTGTCAAGATTAAAATGTAATTAATGCACAAAATGTTCTTATATGTATTCTTTAGTCATGATGGATTCTGCAATATTTTGTATCATTCTTTCAGTGAAAATGACAAAGGTTGTTATTTCTGACCATCTGTAGTCTGAAAACCTATTATGTAAATTTGGGACAAAGTTTTCTGATATTTATTCCAAGTTTTCCATTCTTCTTTTCAACATATGACTCCATACTTATTTGTTATATGTGACATTTTAAAACATATATCATACAATAATTTTTCCCAGCAATTAAGTTGTATTTCTTCTTTGATGACAGAACTCCTGTTAAAGTGAAATATAGTAAAAGATGTAAAATATTAGACATTGAGCTATTTGACTTCGGGATATTTATATGAAAGTCATTTGGTTAGCTGTACCCCTATTTTAAAGTTATAGCCCTTTTTAAGCAGGTAATAAAGAGAATGAAACATAAATTGCTCATTAACTATTCATCATTTCTCTATGGAATGATGTTAATTCCAGCCTCTGTGTGGCCTCATTTTGGACAGACACCGGTGTAAAACATGCTTTAAAACTGACTTTAGCTAATGTGTTGCAAATATTTTAGTGATTGAAATAGGAGTGTAAAAGTGTTGAAGGGTTTGATTCTTAAAAGTCTTGTCAATTAAACAGAAAGAACAACAAAAACCATGATGGAGCAATAGTTTCATTGCAAAGAATAATGTCATGCTTGTAATAATAAATTAGGTTAGATACTTTCAGTTAATAATATGCATTTATTTTTCTCCCAGCTTGACAGTTCTCTTGGTTTTTGTGCTGAATAGTACTCCATGGTATGTATCTACTACAAGTTACTTAACAATTCACTTACTGATGTTTGCTTCAAATTTGAGCAACTATTTATAAAACAACTAACAGAGTTTTGTATGAACGTAAACCTTAAGTTCATTGAAGTAGACATATACCTTGTGATTACTGGGTCATATGATAAGACTAGTTTAGTTTTGTATGAACCACAAACTGTCACCAAATTGTTTGTACTAATTTGCATCCCCACTGACAGCAAATGTTACTCTACATCCTAATCAGCATTTAGTGTTGAAAATAAATTGGCTTTTCACTATTCTAATAGCTGTATTTGTTACGGATTAAAAACTGGTGGTCAACTTAATACCAGCTAAATTAAAACAGCATGGTGCTGAGTGTAGATGGCCCACCTGAGTAAAGTTGACAGCATAAAAAGAGACATGGAAAGGAAGAGTGTGCTATTGTGGGTTCTCTTAAGTGTTGTTTGGAGATGTTGATTCTCCTGGAGGAGCTTGTCATGGCTGGCTCTCCCAGTATGAATGCACACATTATCACTGGAGGAGTTGCTGAGAGTGGCTGTGGTTCACCTTTGGGGAGCTCTGGTTCTTGCATTGAGCATTGCTTCCTGGTTCCATAGGGGAAGATGTGTGCAGCTTAATCTCCAGGAGAAGCTTGTTATGCTAGCTTCCTGATATGAACTCAACTGTTCTCATTGTCAGGGGGCTTGGCACCTTGTTGTTGCTGAGGATGGCTATGATACCTTTCAGGGGAGCCTTGGTCATTATATTCAGTGTCACTTCTTGGCTCCAGTGTAGAACACTCAAAATACTGGCACAGATCCTTCAGCCCATCTTCACAGACTTTCTAGTTTCCACTGCTGACCTTTGGGCCTTCCTAATGCAAATGCATGAAATAAACTTGCATGAGTCAATATCGTGGGCTCCAAGCCTCCAGTTGGATTCATGGGAGGAATTGTCATGGACCACAGGTCTTCAGCTGAATTCATGCAGTATATTTCTGTGGGTTTCAGGAGCTTGGCTGGATATTCTAGGTCTTTAGTGTTGTGGACAGACTTCCTGAACTTTCTTGTATTTCACTCTATTATATTATCAGTTTTGTGTCCTGTATGTAATTGTTCTCCTTGAAACCCCTGACTATAACAGTGTTTAAGTAGTTTTAGGGCCAAGGATATAGCTCAGTAGAACAGTACCTGCCTGAAAAGTGAGAGGCCTGGGTTCTTTTTCCAGTATCCTCTCACCAAAATAATTTTAATTTGTAATTCGCTAATGAAAAATGATGTCAGAAAATTTTCATATGCTTACTAACAATACATATATATCTATATATCCCTCAGTGAAGTGTTTGTTCAGCTGTACACTCCCCCACTCCTTTTTTTTTCCTTCAAGTACTAGGATTGAACCCAAGGACTTGACACTGAGCTACAATTTTATCCATTTTTTCACTTTTTATTTTCAGACAAGATTCTGCTAAATCATTGATTCATCCAGTCTTGAATTTGGAATCTGTCTATCTCACTCTGCTGGAGTGCTGGGACTCTAAACATGGCCCACCCTACTTGGCTATTTTGCCTCCTTTTACATGAAGCTATTTTTTTGCAGTTGCATTTGGAAATATTATGCAAAATAGACCTTTATCGCAATAAATCTTTATTTGCCTTTTGCAAACATTTTCTTCCAGACTGTGACTCTTATTGTTCCCTTTTCATTGCATTTCTCAGAGTAGAAATTTTTAATTTCCATGACATTTGATTATCGATTTTTCACTCAACTTTACCAAAATTCTTTGTGAACTTCTCATTAAACATTTCTTATCCCTTCCTAACCTTTTGCTGATACACTTATTTTCAAACAATTTAATTGATCTCTTTACTCCGGATTTCTATCACCAAATCCTCCTCTGAAAGGTAAATGTGAAAAAATAAATAAATAAAAATTTAAAAAATTTTTAAAAAAGAAAGATAAATGTATGAATAACACATGATTGGTCTATAAGGAGTATAAATTGAAACCCACTTATGACATTTATTAACTGGTAATTTATCTTCATTAGTGTTTATTATATGATATATAAATATAACATAATGACCTATTGCACAAATGTTTCACAGATTTCCTATGAGAGACCAAAAAGATAAATTTATAAACTTTATTCAAAAATTTATAACTTATTCTATGAACACTAGAAAATTCCAAGTGGTGCTTCTTTTATATACCTTACATAAACAGAATTGAAAGCAGTTTATATGATATATATGTGTATAAATTATACACATGCAATTATATGTGTTCCTTAAAATGGTTATATTATATTTGATTCTGTGGCTTGTATAAATTCCTACTAAGTAAATATTTGTGGATTATTTAATGCTTAAAAGTTTGCTCCTTTTGTTAATTTAATTTAAATCTAATGTTAAACATTTAATACTAGATTATCATTACATCATGCTCAATGATTTTAATTTTTATTTTTCAATAGAAACTGAATTTACAGAAATATACATAATTATTTTGTACTGAAGATAAAGTGAATCTGTAAGAAAATCTCTATCCAATTGCAATGTCTTGTGATCAATATAAAGCTAATATATTTTGAAGTCAGAAAACATTGGTTTCATATTCTTTAGAAAAAATAAGGCCTTGCAATTTAGGAACAACTGGTAGTTAAGAAGATGTATCCCTTCCCTGTTTCCAAACAAGGCATATAGTAGCTTGATCTTTGATGATTCCTTTTTTCCACACTTAGGATTTCATTTCATGGCGAAGAATGTATTAAACATTTTGTAGTGAGCAAATAGTTAAAGAATTTGACATTAATAATCCACAGTAGACATGACTCTAAATTTATAATGGGGTTACTCCTAATAAATCTATTATAAATTGAAAATAAAAGTTGAAAATTCCCTGACTATACACAACATTCTGAATTTCACCACAGGAGAGATTAGATTATGAGTTTACAGAGGTTTTTCTTGCTAACAGGCTGATTGCTGTGCTTCACTCCTGCAGCCTGGTACCATTGAGCATCATGTTGTGCATCAATACAAAGATCAAAATTCAAAATCTGAAGTATGGTTTCTCATAAATGGCTATCAGTTTCAAAAATCATAGAGCTGAAAACTCCTAAGTCTCATCATAAGTCAGAGACTTATGATTTGTTCTATTTAGACTATTGCATTTACCTCAAATCATATAAAACATATAATGAGAATTCTAGTTAAATTTCTGATTTATTTGTCAAAAATTAAAAGATATACCCCTTCAATCAAAGCTACTCAAATGAATAATTCTATTCTTATTGCTTGAATGTAGTTACAAATTTTTAAGAAAATTGGATTTTATTTCAATTCTAGAATAGCTGCTAATTTTGCAGCCATATAGTAGCTTCTCTTAGGTTAAAACCAATTAAAAATTAATGATTAAAGCTTGTGTAAGTCATATTCAAACTTTTCTAATTCTCTTTATGATCAAAAATCCAGACAGAGAATTTTACCTTTTATGTGCTATGTATTGACTTGAACTACAGTTTTTATTTTTTGAGGATTTTTTTCTTTCATTCTTTTTTCAATTAAATTTGTCTTAGTGTATCATTAAGCAGTTTGAGAAAACTATTATTGTTGTAAGTAAAGAAATAACCTGAATTGTTGACAGAGAGATACATGTTATTAAATATACTACTGCAAGAAAAAATTTCCCAAAGTGCTAATGAATGTGTACTGTAAAAAGGAGTGCTTCTCACATGAAAAGACATAAAATTCACTACACACTCAATTATATTTTCTTCCATCATTTGGAAATGGAGAATCTGAGACCTTTTAAATATAATACTTAAAAATGTAATACTTAATTTCTAAAATGTTAGTGTTCATGTTTCTTATTGGTCTCAGTAACAAATAGATTTTTATCTGATCTATTTCCTAGAAGAATCGAACCAATACATATGTACACATTATTCATAGCCCTTAAATATTGTCAATTTTAGGAAAACTCATTTTCATACACAAAGATAGAAACTAGATCACACAAGCTATATAACATGCATCTATGAAGTTATATTTCTAGATTGGTTAACTAAAAACATTTTTGTGTTAGATAAATATGAAAATGTGTACTATTTGAAGTTTGCATGATATGAATCTCATCAGTGAGAGATTGTGATCAGTAAAGAATTATTTATAATTTTGTTGTAATACTTATATAACAAACCCTATTAATATTTTTTAGGATGAAAAGTAAGGTGACCCTGGCAAAACTTCAGCCAGAAAAACTGCTGATCTGCCAAATCAAAAGTGACACAGTGTTTGACATGGCAGAATCATTATCTGCCTTGATGTGTTTAGAGACGTTGGTCTTATGTATTACAGAACTCTGAGTTAACTACAAGTTTGAGACCTCTAATTATGGAGGCACAGTTGATTGGGTTTAACCTTGCCTCTGCCACTTACCAACTGTGACCCTCACCTATATATATTAAAATCTGCAAGGGAGAATAACAGCATTACAAAATATTTGTGAATATTTTTGAGATGACTATACAAAGATTGTAGCAGAATGTAGCATATTATGTGTCACTTACTGTTAGTTACTTCTCTTCACGGTAACAAACCTTTCAATATGGTGTTTATCATCATCTGGCAAGTTGTGAAATGGAAAAAATTGACACAAAAGAGAAAGACTCCCAAGTCAATAGTTAAACAATATTTGTCAAGTTGTTCTCCATTTAGTATATTGTACTGTATTGAAGAATAGAAGTTATAAAAGAATACCTTTCTTATGAGCTTACATAAAATACTCATTCATTCATTTGGGTTATGATTTATGTATAACAATATACACACATATAATTGGACCTAGATTTTGCTTTTATTTCTAGGCTGATGTCATGTCTGAGATCAGTCCTACTGTATATTTGTTTGTACGTTTGTTTTGTTAAAGGGCTTTCTTTGTTGCTTAAAACATAACTCAAGTAAAACACTAACCAAAGAAAGTTATGCATAAATTGTAAATACAATTATAATTTATATAAGTTTATCTTCTATGGTCATCAGAAAGTTTTTATAAAACTTTTAGTTTTACCAACATTATGTTACTCAACTCTCTCTTTTGAGTAATTATCAGTGCTATAAAGTAAGGCAAGAATTATTTTTCCCCTTGGACTCAAAAGCTACTGAGAAATATTAACTTATATTTCTACTGCCATAAACAGCATTTAAGAAATTCACATTCTTTCTTATTAATTCCAGAAGGCAATGATAATTATAGAAAATAGCTCTGTGCCTCATTTTTAATGTTTACTCTATGCAGGTTTGTAGTACAGTACTTTAGGGTAACAGAAACTGAGGAGTCTTAATTCCTAGGAAAAAACCAGTTGAAGTCATGCTACATAACCATGGTGACCCAAGGATAAAATTTGCTTCAAACTTTCATTCTGGGGAATCTAGATGATGAAAAATGAGAAATAAATGTCAGAATTATTGAACTGCTAAGAGATTGACAGTCTTAAATGATACTGGTATTGGTTGACAATTCCCACTTTAAAATGGGAAGTCAAGCTGTGCTTTGGGTCTCTTATATATTAAAAAACTTTGATTTATAATGAAGCTTGTCTCCAAGATTTTATGTTCCAAGGATTCAAACTTTTTGCTAAACATGATTCATAGACTGATACTTTATTGCCTTCCTTCTTGTGATGTATCACATATTTAAATAATGCATGAATTTTTCACTGCTGAACAATGAATACAATGTGACTCTTCACTTTCCAAGGCAGGCCACAGGCAATATTTCATAAAAAATGATTGCATTAAACTCTTCCATAGATTTATCATCTCATGAAGAATAATTATTTTCTATTTAATCTCTAAAACAATGGTTATAGTCCATTATCTAATGTTTATTAATTCAAAATGCAAATTAGCACACTGAAAATATAACAAACTTCCATGCAGCACAATAAATAGTATATATTTATATTAAAGATTTCTAAAATAAGCCACTATATCATGTACTCCTAAAATATTTATTATTAGGTACTGTTTACAGTTTTAAGAAATTTAGGGTTTCAATAGTGATTACATAGGACTTAAAATAAGATTTCTAAAATTCTTGACTGATAATTATTTTCACATGTTAAAACTAATTCAAAATTATTTCATAAGCTAAATTTTTCTACTTCAGATGTAGATCAGGTTATACATATATAGATATCATGTCTTAGTGCTGCAAATAGATAAAATCTTGGCATGAATTTATAAAAAGTGAAAACAATAGAAACATACAGATAAACAGACAAATGGAGATAGATAGGTAGATGGAGAGATAGATAAAATTTAGGAATAATAAATTGAGGGCAAAATCTGTACCATACATGTTTCATCTTGACTTTCATATCTATTCCAGCATTCTCATCAAATAATGTCACTCTGGGGTCTTAAGTTTGTTTTTGTCATTTATAAGATCTTATCTTACAATATTTGCTTAAAGGATGACTCTACCTAAAATAACTTACTCAGTTTGATAGATCGTCTGGAGCTTCAAGGATATTATTGAAGTTACACTGAATAATATATACATATGGAAAAAAGAAGACAAACTGGAAGATAACATAGCTGACACTTTAACCTGTAACTTTCCCTACCTTGCATTCAAACAAGGAATTATGTCCCTGTCTTATCACTGCAAGTAGCTTATGTTGACCCTAAAATGAAGTTTCAAATGTGTTTCAACTCAGTGAACTTTTAAAAGTCTTATCGAGAACAAAGAAATCCTAGATTATCCTTTTTTCTCATATTTTATATATAAACCATATTTATTCAAAAGGCACTAGGAGTAATGTGGCAGTTGAAGTCATTTGAAAATATAAAAGAGAATCAAACCAAGAATTTAAACCATTAAAATAAGCCAATTATAGCAAAATATGGACTAGGTAATTATCTAACTCAGTTTTAGATAATTTAGTGCTTTCAATAAAGCACAGCTAGGATTTAGCAGAACCAAAGCAGGTTGAATGAGACTTATGCATTTCTGGATATTTCAAGTCTGCATTTTACAAACATTTTTCTGCTGTTACTTTTTAGATCTTGTAAGCAGATAAACAATTGATGTTAAAAATGTTGAAAATCTTTATTCTATACACTCATGGCATATTAAAATTTTAATATTTTATGGAAAAGAAACTTTTAGTAAAATCAAAGCCAAACATTTTTTAAATGTCTGTATCCTCTGGCAAACAGAATTCTGAAACTATCTTAAGTATCAGAGAAAAATTCAGAAGCTAGAAAGAATCATTTGATATCATTTTTTCATAAAATTAAATGTACACTTAATTGTGTATCGTTCTATGAAACTTGATGAGTACATGCCTTAGTATAACTGGCAACTCAATAAAGATTTGCAGGTTTTCCTGATTCCAAAAGCTTCCCTCAAAGCTCTTTGGTGTTAGTTCTCTTCAACCCAGGAACAAGATAACCCCTGATCTGCCACTGTAGTTACTTTTGTTTCTAGAATATAATAAATAGAGGCATACAGTACATACATTTTTGTTTTGCTTGTTTTACAGTATTTGTTTTGTCTTAAGCATTTTGTTTTTGTTAGTATCTTGGCTTTTTTGTCAAGCTTTTGTGTTAGTCAGCTTTAAGAAAACAATTTAAAGGAAGTAAAGATTATTTTGGCTCAAAGTTTCAGGGTTTCAGTCCATGGTCCACTGATTCTGTTACTTTGGGTCAGAGATAGGAAAGAACATCGTGGTAGAAGGGCTTGGCAGAGAAAAGTTATGCACATTGTGACAGCCTGGAAGGGGAAAGAGATTCTTATCCTGGAGGCATGAGAGTAAGATAGAGAAAATCTTTCAAAAACCACAAACCAAGTAATTTTCTCCCTTTCTCTAACCTCCAATATATTTTCTTCAGCTATTGATGTGATACATAGTTTTTCTTTTTCTCTTAACAAGGCTTGAGTTACAGTGATATATTATTCTGAATATTAAAATAGCAAGTTATTCCAGGGATGAATACAAATTTATTCAAAATATGTGATTTATTTTAAGGTTTATTGCACAGTATTTACTAACATTTTTAAAGAAAAGTATGAATGCACAGTTATTGTTAGTGGTTACAGAGTTTCTGTGAGTTATTTGAAGAGTTTTAGAAACAGTGATATTTGCTCTACAATATGAGAGTAATCAAAGTTACTGATTGGTACACTTAAAATAGTTAAACAAATTTTGAATCTTATTTTGGTGCAGTATTTTTAAGTAACATAAAAGTATGAAATTTTATTCAATCTTGCAGTATCTTTGGCAATAATGTTGATGAAAGACCTCACTAAACTGCCAGTAGATTTGAATATTGAAATCCTTCTGAAGTGCTTATCAATTACTCATACCCTTACATATGTCCTTCTCTGAGGTATTTCAGACTCTTAGTAAATAAAAAGTATGACTCTTGTAAATACGACTCTCAGCTATCTATTTATTCTTTGCTTATAATGGCAGGAGAATGAGACAGGTAATTTCTCACTTGTGTTGGTGTGCCTGGTTGCAATGGTTATAATCATTACTAATTTCAGGAATGTGTTTTAAAAGAAGGTTATACTAAATGTCAAGGGAATTCCGTTATCACTGCTATGGATTCCCATCAACTGTTAGTTCTGCACTTCTTGAGACCTGTACCTTTTAACAGTAGGTAGATTTTAAAAAGTTTTAAGTCATGTAAACTGAAAAAGGAGAAAATTAAATAAATACACATTGTGTTTTTGTATCTAAAAGGTAAAATGATGACATTTTGCACCTTGTAATGTTTCTCTAGTTTATTGCCATTTGGCCCATTTGCAGTATTATTAATGCTCTGAATCATGGTGTTTCTTATCATAATTTCTTTATTTTTTTTTGTAATTTGTAGAATCTTACAGAAATTCACAACAATGTGCTGTGAGAGTGTCTAATGTATTGACACTTTCCCATTTATATTTCATAACGTGGAATGTACTCAATGCATGTAATATATAATAAAGTCTATGTGTTTATAGCTGCTTTACTACCACATGCTCATGATCATCGACTTTCAATTTATTATTTATAATACCTTATTTACAGATACCATTTTCTGTATGAGTCATAACACTTTACTAAAAGGCCCCCAAAGATAACACCTACAATGTTTTACAAAGGGAAGGGCTATGTTTGCTGACCTAACCACTCTTTAGGAGAAAGTCGTCTTTGGGAATGCCTCAATCTAGGGTTTCAAACAATCAAATGAATAAGGTGTATTTCTCTTTCTCCATGTTCACAGATTATGCATTGCTACCACTGATAACACAAGTCCTGTAGCTCATTAATTTAGCAAAGCCACTGAAATAGACCATTCTATAGCAAGGTATGATTAAAAAGACCAGAAGAGTCACATGCCAAATTCATACTCTCTGAAAATATTCATTACGAAGATAGGCTAAGAAAATCTAATGCCCATGTCTTGATCATGTCTAGCCTTGTGCCCAGAGGGTCTGAGTTGAGATTGACACCCTAAGTTATGAAACACTAGTTCAGAATTCTTGTTTGACAAGAAAAAGATATGTTTTGTTAAGACAAAAACAAAAAATTACACTCCTACCTCTTTATAAAACTGGAGTAGTATTTAGTATATGAAAGGATAACCAGACATTAGAGGAAATAATGCCTTAAAATTGCTTTCACAATTTAGAGGGTCAATGGGGAAAAATTATTTATCTCTCTTCTCCCTTTTAAAAGGGAGAAAATTACATTCATTTTAGCTTATTTTATAGGAAATATAAAATATGAATGCTAAGAAAATCAATTTTGCATGACAGAACTTTAGGTTTTTTTTAATAGACACATAAAACACTTCTGTATTTTTTATATTCAACATTGTAAGTTAAAACATAGGGTCCATATAAATAAGACAATTTTAATTTAGTAAAAACAGCAAAAATTTTGTTTCTAATATTACAACATTCAAAAACATTTAACCTAGCATTTAGTATCCTGAATGCCTTATGATACAATAAAATACTAATGAATACTTAGTCTTATGAAAGCATAACATTGAAAAATCACAAAGAAAAAATTAAGAAATGAAAAGACTTATCTGTTGAAAAATTAAATAAATTAACCTATGTTACTAAGACAAAAAAGAAGAAAAGGTAAATGTAGGAAAACAATATGCACAAATATAGTTCAGGAAGTCTCTATAAAAGTAAAATCAACTTAAAAAAAACTGAGTCAATTAGCATTTTTCTAATACAACATATCTCAGAAAAAAGTTGATTTTCTAATTATTTAAGAGTTCTTAAAAATCAACTTTTAAAAATGAATTTTGAAAAGCAGTATAGATCGAGAAAAAATTTTAAATATTTATTTATACTCCTAATCAGTGAATAAAATTTTCTATTTTGATTTACCACAATTTGTAACATCTTGATATACTTATAAGTTTGATAATTGTATTTTAATTAATGTTTTCAAAAAAATTATCCTTGAATATTCATAATAGGCATAAATTTTTTTGAAATATAACTTTATAATACCTGCATGCATGCATATAAAATATTTTATCTGGAAAAACCTACTTTTTTGGAGTTTGGCATTGGGCATTCTTGTCTACAGCCATACCACCCTGAACGCGCCCGATCTCGTCTGATCTCAGAAGATAAGCAGGGTCGGGCCTGGTTAATACTTGGATGGGAGGCAATGGGCATTCTTGTCCATATGTCAGCAACATATGTTTAATGGAATTTTTAAATTTTTATTATCTATTTCTTTTTGGATCTCAAAAAGAAAAAGAAAAGTTTGAGTTTGGAACTCAAACTCAGCACTTCATGCTTACCAAGCAAACACTGCACCACTGAGCTAAATTCCTGACCCCTAAAAACATTATTTTTAATAACAATATTCAAAATAAAGAAAAAGATGGATACAGGACAGAGAAAGACCAAAGATTCACTTAAACATAAAATTGTATATCTATTAGATATACAATTTTAGAACAGAATGCAACAGCTTTGCAGATACTAGACTGGAAGAATCTATGTTCTTGAATTTAAGAAGTGTTGTAAAGAGGGTAGCTTCAGTTTATGTTTGGATGTTTATGTGTTGGCAGGCATGTGCACATACATCCAAAGCCTGTCTCAGGGGTGATAATCAGCCTCTGAAATACAAAACACATGAAGGACTAGGATAAGACTGACATACATCGACCTTTACTCTTTATAAAACTTTTGCCTTTACACATTCAAATTTATATAAAAATTTATAGGAGACAATGTTACTCTTCTTTATAGTAT
>PVJX010029181.1:0-23165 GCA_004027295.1 Dolichotis patagonum
CACATTAAACATGAGCAAGCAGGTATCTCTTTGGAATACTTATTTTATTTTCTTTGGATATATATCCAGAAGTGGAATAGCTGGATTGTATTATAGATCTATTTTACTTTTGGAGGAAAGTTCATACTGCTTTCCAAAGTGATTGCATTTATTTACATTCCCATCAAAAGTAAATATCAGTTCCTTTTTAAAATAAGATTTTTCCTCAGGCTCATATACTGTGTGTGCCTCTGTGTGTGTGTGTGTGTGTGTGTGTGTGTGTGTGTGTGTGTGTGCGTTTTGCAGTGCTGGGGATTGAACCCAGGCCTTTGCATATACTAGGCAACTGGTTTACTACTGAGCCAAATCTCCAGTCATTCAACATAATCGTTCTGAGAATTATTCATGTTGTCGCAGTTAGCAGTAATTTTTTTCTCCTTGTTGGCTGATAATACTCCATTGAATGACTATACCACAGTTTGTTTATGCATTCTTTTACTGATACACATGTGAGATGTTTCCAGTTTTAATTTTTATTAAAAGTTAAGCTGCTACAATGTTTTTACACAAATTCTTTTGTGGACATATGTTTTCTTTTTACTTAGGTAAATACCTAGGAGTGGAAGTTCTAGACTGCAGGAAAGATGTAGCTGAGTTTATAAGAAGCTGAAAACATTTTTTCCCAAAGTGATTGAATCTTTTCATACTTTCATGAATAACATATGAGGATTCCAATTGTTTGTGGTTACTTTTATAGAACTCTGCTTCAGTCACTTAGTTAGCTTTGTACACATGAAATGCATTTACCCTTAGAAAAGGGCAAGATCTGAGTGTGCCTTGTTTCTAACCCACCCCTAATTCTGATGACTATTTCTGATGACTACTACATCCAGACTTAAGAAATTTGCTAAGAGCTAACAGCCAAATCTATATGTTTACAGCTTTTACTGAAAGTTTAAAGTTTTCTAAACACTGTGTTAAGCACTTTCCATGCAATAATCTCATTTAACCTTAATGATAACCCTGTGGGGCAGGTATGGTAACATTCTTATTATACAGATGAGGAAACTAAGATACATAGAGGTTAAGTAACTTGCCTGAAGTAATGCAGTTCATAGGTAGCCAAGTTGAGCTTTGCTACCACATGAGCTTTTATTATTATGGTGTTATAATGCTGCTGTCCAATGTCGTATAGAGAGGGTAGCAAAAAAAAAAATCAAATAAAGTCTCATCCAAACCTATTATTTTAGAGCTCAAGATACGGAGAGTCAAAGAAGTGTCTTGCCTGAGTTTTCCCACTAGTTAATGATATGAACATTGGAATCCAAGTCTCTTTCCATATCACAGCACAGCCTCCTTCAGCACTTTTGGGAAATTCTACATTTATTTTTCATGGTTTTCACGATTCCATGACCTGAAAAGAACTTGGAGATCTTTGAAAGAAGTACATGATTCTAAAACAGTGAAGTAAGATCAACGTTTCCTTTTGGGCCTTTGAGGCCAAGACATAGGCTCATAAATTAAATTTTCAATCTTGTATAGATTCCTGCATGGTTACCTTGAAAATGTTTCTACCACTAACTCACTGTTCTCTGGATGAGGAAAGAAAACAATGTGGAGACTTGGGGACTCTATGAGAAAGGAATGGGAATCCAAGTGTCCCTGAGGGCACCTTTCTCTTGGGTTCCCACAGCACCATCTGGTGGCAGCCTGAGGTTTTCCTTGCTCTTCATTGAGAAAATTTTGCAGCCTTAAAGTTTCTTGTGTTTCTTGGTTACATCCTGTGTTAGGTGCTGGGAGCAAGATGAGATTTGGTGACTTGCTTGCTATCGACAGAGCAAGGGCAAGGTAGGCATCAGCTAGACCATAGCAACAAGGTGTGGTTAAGATGCCCTGAGAAGTCAATAGCAGAGTACAGTACTTCAATAGATCCAGCCTCAGACAGACCTGTATTAGCTCTGCTTTGGCTATCTACCAGCTATTACCTGGAGCAAAGTTATTCAACTTCTCTGTACTTCAGTGTTTTGAGCTGCCAAATGGAGATAATAAGTGCTTGCCATAGGGTTTGTTGCAAGGATTGAATAAGTAATGCTTATAAACTACTTAGCATTGCACCTGGAACATATTAAATGCCCACTACTATCACTTATAGTCGTTTCATTATTAACAATAAGCATATAGTACTATAGAACTGGAAGACAGGCATTAAATTCAATCTCAGAGAGCCAGGGCAGGCTTTCCTGAGAATGTAACAATTGATATAAGCTTGAAGAAATACGTGGAACAAAGGGGAGGGAGAGCAGGACTCATCTTCCTTCATTCCAGTATCAAGAGGGATGGCATAGTATCCTTTTCCTTGGGGATTCAGGAGTTTCCATGAGGATTTCTGAGCTGGAAAATGGTATAGAAATATTTAGGAATTATTGGAATCAGTCCCATGAAGGAAACTGTTCCCACATTAAGTAGACAGAGCCTGACTTGAAATTAGATAAGAGAAAAATCAAGACCAGTTGTGTTAATTACCATCTGTTTGCTTTAAATTTCACTGTTTTTGGTTAGTAATGCTTCAGTGACTCATTTTTCTGCCAGCATTTATGTTGAATAGGTATGATACGGTCTGATAATTTCCTATTGCCTCAAAACATGAACAATTCTGGGTCCCTCAGATGTTCTGCAAATTGTTTGGCACAAACCATGATTATGCCTGAGTCTATTCACATTGCTAATGCCTCCTGCAAGTCCTTATCCCTTCTAAGTTACTCAAGTTTTATTTATCCTTTAAGAGTTAGACTTCCTAGCCAGGCATGCTGGCGCAAGTCTAATCCCAGCACTTGGGAGACTGAGGCAGGAGGATTGTTGCAAGTTTGAGACCAGCCTGGGCCACAAAGTGAGCTCAAGGCCAGCCTGAACTGCATAGAGAGACCCTGTCTCAGAAAGATAAAAAAAGTTAGACTTCCTTCCTTCCTTCGTTCCTTCCTTTGTTCAGTGGTGTCAAGCACAATGGCAGGCAATGGAGAAGTAACAGTGAAAGAGACTCATACAATGTCTAAATTC
The DNA here is from genome assembly GCA_004027295.1 of Dolichotis patagonum. NCBI lineage: Eukaryota > Metazoa > Chordata > Mammalia > Rodentia > Caviidae > Dolichotis > Dolichotis patagonum. Next base: position 3,034 of record PVJX010029181.1, read on the forward strand.
ACAGAGTTGACAACAATCTGCCTGGCACGGCAGACAAGAAAAAAAATCATGCAGACTACATGTTACCAATACTCTCCAAGAAGAAAGACACATCTAAAATAGTGCTTTCCAACAGTTTTCCCAATTTAGTGCACATAAATAACATAGATGGATCCCCTGTACAGATGGATAAGAAGGCAACCTGTTAGGGAGCTCTGCCACCCCAAGAGCTGAAGACATCAAGTGTATCAGGCAAATGTGGAATCTCCTAGAAATCTTAGTCTAGAAAAAGACCCATGAGGTTCCTGTTGTTTCACCTGACTTGGTCCTTGAAAGCTGATAGGGCCCAGAGGTAATGCTGCTAAAGACAAATGCATACTCTATCTTAACATCTATAACTTTGTGAAAGTCACTTTTTCAGCTTCAACTTTAGGCTCAGAGACCTTCAAGAAAACCTTCCCAGACAACTGAAGCATAAAATAGGTCCTGTCTTTTCCAAATTCCTATGTACATAGTGTTTAACTCAAATATCATTTTCTAAGTCTCTCCTGTAGTCTCTTGGCCGGTGATGATAGATTAGACTTTCTTTTGTCTCCTGGTGGCATTTAGCACAATTAAACAAGAGAGAACCCAGAAACACTTCTTAAGTGTCATGTTGTTGTTAGCTTTTCTATGTGATTCCTAAGTACAGCATGTATATAGCACTTCTGGGAAGGAGTTTGAGGCATCAGGGAGCACAGAAGTGTAATAGAATGGAAGACTGCACTCCAACTTGCTGGAGAGAGGAGATAGGAAGCTGAAATACTGCTTTTAACTTGGAGAGGAAATTTTAAAATCTACACCTAGCCAAACTATCAATTAAGCCTTAAAAATTAATACTACTGCAGGATGTTTTAATAGAAAGAATCATCCAAGTAAGAAAAATACATGGGATAGAAGTAACAAAAACATGATAAGGGAAAATCTCAGATGATGATGAAGGTAGACTCTGAGGAAATAGCTCTGTAATAGAAAAAGTAGGGCAAATATTCTAGACTAACATATATCAGAAGGTGCTAAAAATAATTTATTTCAGATGAAATTGTTAAACTTTGTTATCTTTTTGAGGGGTGTGGGTCGCTGGGGATGAAACCCACATAGATTGTTGCTCCACAGCTGTGCTACGTTCCAGTTCTGGAAGTGTTGTGAAAAAATATACATGATTGGTAATATTCTAGGGATGAATTGTTGATATGTTGAAAACAAAGCAAATGGAAGAAAGATAGCTATTGAAGATAGATAGTTTTATGGGGTTAGAAGCACAGAAAGGGAAAATCAAATATGGTTCCTTATTAAACATTTAATATCTGAATAACACAGTTATATTGTAAGGACTCACTGCTCTACTGCACATCTATCTACATTGGGCAGATGACAGCTGTGCCTGTGTGTAGTGAGAAGTCAACAGTGACAAAATCGAGATGCATAACACAAGCATGTTACTTAGATATAAAGATAGTAAATACAGAAACAGTCAATTACAAGTCCAAAGTTGGAGCCTTAGAAACAGGAAATGAGAAAAAGAGAGCAGGAGACAGTTGCCTTTCATAGACATTAGAGAGCAGCCCTCTTTAAGCCTGTTTTTCAACCTGTGATTTGTCATTTTTCTATAGCTATGTTAGTCAATATAAAAATAAAATTAAAAATTCAGTATGTGATTAGTATGTTTAAAAATTTAGTCATACTAACATTTCATGTACTCAACAGCCACATGTTTGTGGATACAGAACATTTTCAACTTTATGGAAAGTTCTATCGGCACTATTTTACAGTATCATGAATCAATTTAGTAGGTGACAGACACATAAATGATACACAAAATCAATGTACATCTCATTACTGAGATTGTTTTTGTCTTCACAAAAAACATACTGATAAAGTGGTTTTTACATACTCACAAGTATGTGCATACAAATTTGGGTCACAGAACAGAAGCGCCTACAAGCACTGCTTTATATTAGGTGTGACCAACTCTCATTTCAAATTAAATATAAGCTGGGCATGGCCTCACATGACTGTAATCCTGCACTCAGGAGGCTGTAGCCAGAGGTTTGCTATGAGTTCAAGTCCAGTACAAACTACATAGTGAAATCTTGCCTCAAAAATAAATAAATAATAACATGAAAGTGATGGATTCCTCATATCTTGTAGAAACCTTGCTTCTTGAGATTGCATAATATACAGATTCAGATCCTTATGGGAAACTTGGGATCTAGCACACCATTAAAAAGTCAATTTGGGACAATAATATCAGAATTTGAAAACAGGAAGAAAATTTTCAAATGGGAAGGGGAACTAGGGAGAGGGTGGGGGAGAGGGACAGGAAGGAAGGAAGAAAGGAAGGAAGGGAAAAGAAAAAATGGAACTCTGGGAAAGAGATGGCGGACCAGTAGGCAGCAAGATATGGAGCCTCTATGAGCGAGGCAGCTCAGATGCCAGAATACAACATCCTGGAAAGACTGAAACAGAGAGATGGATTCTCTCAACCCAGGAAGAAACTGAAGGGAAATGAGCTGCTCAAATATGAAGTCCCGGGGCTACCATTAGAGAAGCTAAGATCGGCAAGCACAGTGCTCTTGTCACCTGAATTTGTGCCCGAGATTGACCTGAGAGTTCCAACCCACACCGATGCGACTGGCTTGAGTGGACCCGCAGGTGGAGCTAAGCTGCCCTGTGCTCAATTCACCCGGAACCTGCCCTGCACGCGACTCTCATAGAGGCACCGAGGATTTGCACCACAGCAGCGCTGAAGTTGGAGGTTGAGGAGCCCAGCGGAGAAATGAGTCAGAGAGGGACTGGCATTAACCCTGGGTGAGTGCTGGGAATAAGAACCTCCCACGGGAAAGGGGTGACCAACTGGACATTTTGGAGTCGAGCAAGATGGCCCTAACTCAGTAAGGAAGTGACTTCAGTTGGTTGCTCCCCTCACAGAGCAGATTGGTGGGATCTGCTTGGCCTGGGTCACACCCCTGGCCGGGACCCAATAAGTCATACCAAACCAATTCCCTAAGCGCAGCACACACTGACGCAGTGAAGGCCCGCAAAGATTGACTGGCCCAGAGGGAAGGGGCCAGCATACGCTGCCCCTGCCTGCACCTGTCTCTGACAGCAGACTGGAGAGGGCAGAAACCCCTAGCCTGCTTGATCCAGAAGAAACCTAACCAACAAGAAAAGGGGCTGGGAACTACACTATGCACTTGTATGGAAGGAACCAAAAACATGATGAGAGAGAGAAATAAGAAAAAGCCTCCTGCCCCCAACCCTGAGAATATTGATCCAGGAGAGGTAAATATGAAAGAGATTGAGGGCAGCAAACAGGCAACATCAAACACGGCATCAGCGGACATAAGGAGATATCTTCAGGACCTCGTAATTGAGCTCAAAACTGAAATATTAATTCACGTTAAGCAAGATATAAGTAGATTAATAAAAGAAAGGCTAAGCACCTCTCAAGAAGACACAGATGGAAGAATGGAGGAACACAAAAGGAGAGAAATGTTCAAGGAAGGATGTCAAGAAAACCTAGAATTCATGAAGCAGATTCAAAGAGATTACCAGGAAACTAAAAACTACATTGAAAGCTGGTAAAACTGCTTGAAAGAAACTAAGGATAGACTATCAAAACTTGAAGACAGGCTTGCAATGTGTGATCATGAAAGGAAAGATCTCTTAAAAATAACAAGGGAGGGCTGGGGATTTAGCTCAGTGGCTTAAGTGCCTGCCTGGCAAGTGTGAGGTCATGAGTTCAATCCCCGGTATCAAAAAAAAAAAATAACAAGGGAACAGGCAGTAACAATACAAACTCTAGGAGACGACAAGAGGATCTATAACTTAAGAATAAAACATGTGAATGAAAAAGCAGGAGTCAAAACAAAGGAATTGCAAAGGCTATTCACAGAAATTATTAAGGAAAACTTCCCAAACATAGAAAAAGGAAATGATATGCAGATGTATGAAGCATACAGAATTCTAGCCACCTACAACCAAAACATAGCTACACCCAGACACATAATAATCAAGATCCCAGAAATTCAATATAAGAACAGAATATTAAAAGCCATCAGAGAAAAGAAACAGATCACCTATAAAGGAAAACCCATCAGAATCATGGCAGACTTCTCAACACAGACCATCAAATCAAGAAGACCTTGGAGCGAAGCAATTCAAGCCCTGAAAGAAAATAACCTCTAGCCCAGATTGATGTATCCTGCAAAACTAGAAATTAATGGAGAAGCAAGATGCTTCCATGACAAAGAGGAACTGGGAGACTTTGTGACCACCAATTCAACCCTACAAAAAATACTGCAGGACATTCTAGAGAGAGAAAAATATGAGGATTTCAGTAGCAGAGAGTCCTCAATGAATGGGGCAAACAGTGGAATGAAAGAGAAAAATAGACAACCAATGGCAGAATAGCAGAAATGAGGCAGAAAGATTGGCTATAATCTCTAACATAGATGGCCTTGATATACTAACAAAAATAAACACAGGCAGAGTAGATCAGGAGATAGGGTCCATCGAGATGCTTGATATAGTAAACATAAGTAACCTGAAAGAGGGTTTATGGACAAAAAGTCAAATATGAGAGAACAATACTCTATTGGACAGGGAACTAGAGAGAAATAGAGGCAACTCCACCAGCACCTGCAGATAGGTTGAAAAGACAGGATACTTTTTGCAGTAGATAACTACTCAGCTATAACGAAGGAAAATCTTGAGACTTTTATAGGTAAAGGACTGCAACTGGAGATCAAGCCCAGGAGTCAGAAGGTTCAGAAACAGTTAGGATAAATAACAGGTTGCTCTGCCCTCCAATCTAAAAACCGATGGAGGTAGTGGGACCCAAAATGTGCAGTGCACTCTATGAGAATGGAAGAGGAGGAACTATCTAAAAAAGGCAGAGGATATTGTTAATGGGGTAACAAGACTTAAAATCTACATTATTCTCACCACTCTGCTTAGATGGATTATATTCTGTTCCAGTTTGTCTACTTACACTAGATTTGAGAGCATGGTCAGCTAACCCAAAAATAGCGGGGCATATTGTGGTAATCATCCTTAATTTCCTATCAACTTAATCTTAAGCACTGTATAACTTATACTGTCTTATTGTGACTCATCTTATTTGAATCTGGTTTGTTAGACTGCTGCTTTGTATTGACTGATTTTATTCAAATCTGTTATGATTGATAGTATAAGTCTAAGAGTATAGGCAACTACACTGTAGATGACAAGATTCACTGAGGTACCCACTCTGGTTTGATTATTACCTGCTTTTGAAGTTTTATTATGTCTCCAATGCTTTGTTTTTATTAATGTTGTTATACACTGCTGAGACAACATGGTAACCATTGTAGATCACCTTGTATTGTGGTTTTATGACTTTTTTGCTTCATGTTTTTCTACGGATTGGTTTGTTTTGTCTTGCTTTGTTTTGCTTTTCTAATAGAGAAAGGATAGATATACATGTAGAGACACATGCATGTGCAAGAGCTTATAAAGTTTATGAGAACCAATTATATAACGCATGATGAAATGAACTACTTTGAAGAAAAAGACACTACAGTACCCAGTGCTGATTCCATAGAGTCGTGATGTGAAATCCAGCAATGCTATCATTCTTTGTTCAGAGTGATTTTAGCCTGTTTTGTTCTGTTTAAGTTCAACATATTGAAGGTATGGACAACTGTTTTGAAGAGAATGAGACACTATGACAGCCATTCTTGGTTTCCCTACTGTCTGGTCTTGAAGACCTGAAACGCCTTCCTCGTTCTGTTCAGATCACTTCCATACTATGTTGTTTTGTGTGAATTCCCTGTATGTGAAGATATGGACAACTATTTGGAAGAAAACAAGAGTCAATACGATAGATAGTGAGTATCTCCAATTGTCTTGCTTTGAAATTTGTGTCTCTTACATTGCTTTCTTGTGTTGCGCTTTGTTCTATTTTGTTGTGTTTAATTTTACCCTTTTGATATAATTGCATGTATGTTTAAGTGTGTAAAATGGATGATCATGTTATTGTTTTTGTTAGATCATGGAGCAGAACTGTTAACAGTCTCACTGTTTGAATGTCTACTTTGTATGTTTTAATTTCATAATTTGAACAATTATTTCCAAGATGACAGTATGTAATTTATCAAGTAATGATTTCTTAGTGGGTTTTTTTGTTCTTTTCCCTTTTTCCTTGGAATTCTGTATTGTTACTACCCTTTATTCTGTTTTGTTTTTTCTCTTTAAATAAAATTTAAAAAAAAATGGAAATAAAGCTTTTGTATATAAGGAGCAGAAGAGGGGTTGAATGGGAAAAATAGAACCAAGTTATATTATGTACAAGTAGAAACCCCTATAATAAATGTGACCATTATGCATACCTAAAATGTACCAATAAACTTAATTTTAAAAAGAATAATATGAGAATCTGAAAGCTAGACATGATGGATCTTAGAGACTATTACATTCTCTACTGTCATTTCTCCTTCTCTTTATGCAAAGGGCATCTTTCGTAGAGTACAGTTTTTTAAATGGAGATGAAATCAAGGCAAAGTAGTTAAGAGATTTGCCAATAGTTACAGTGACAGAATGAGTCCAGCTCCTTTGACCTCTACATCTAGAATTCTTTCTACAACATCTTGGACAGGGGATTCTTTAAAACCCTGAGTGTGATAGATAATACTTTAAATAATCTAACTGATGACTATTGTCTGGACATAATGATGATAATGATAGATAACATAAGCTATTCTTCTAAACACTTTACAGGGACTATTTCATTTTAACCATAGCAGCAACCCTATGAGGTAGATATATTATCAATCAACTCCATTTTTCCAAAAGGAGAAATGTAACTTTTGGATGTTAACTTGCCCAAAGTCATAAAACTAGTGAGAGCAAAAGCAAGGAACAAACTGAAATAATCTAGTTCCTTCCTGATCTCTTAACATCATTTTATGTATATTTCCATCTAATCCATAAATTAACTTCTCTCTATTCAGTAGTCGAAAAGTAATAGTTATAATTTATTAGCACTTACCAATAATACACATAAATTGACTATGATTTGTCTCACAGTGTCAGTTTTATGAAGGGGTTCTACACTATCAACTGTATTAATATCACTTTAGGTTCTAATGAGTGGGGCTTAAGGTGGGGTAATTCATTGTAATCCTATAAACCTAAAAATAGGTATTTTAGAAATTGTATTCTTAAAAGTTTGGTTAATCTTTATAGATTTTATCTTGATACAAAAATAAGTACAAATTAGATTTGATAACATGGGTGAATTTATTTCATAAGACTCAAGTGCAAACTTAAAAACAAGAACAAAGCTTTTCATCAGGAATAAACACAAAATCTAAATAACAACCCTTGATAGCGTGCATTTTAACAGAACATACATATATGAATACATTATAATTTGCAACTACATTCAAAAATTTAAAAATTTCCCTCCAAATTTGAAACACCACACAATCTTTAACTTGTTCTCATTCTGTTAACTTAGAAACATTTGTCATATGCTACCAGGAAAATATAGGCAAGGAGTTACTAATCAGTTTCTGCAAAGAAACTTACCCTCCCTAATTTCTGACTTTTTCAGCTCTGAAAAGCCATACAGTTATACCTCCACTCCAGGAGAAAAAAAAATGAACACAAATATCAAAGAGGCAAGATATGTTTGTGTAATTAAAGCAAAGACCACAAGTGTTTGATTCAGAAATGTACATACTTGTAGTAAATTTATTAAGTACAACTTTATTTGATGGCTGACGTAATAATAACCGCAAATGATTTAAACAGGTATAAAAACGTGAGATCAAAATCTTTAGGTTTAAATACTTAAAAAGTCACTATGAATATGGAAATATTTCCATTTACATAAACACGTATTTTTGATGAAAATCAGGGGGTAGTGGCATCTCCCTGGTCCCTTAACAATATTTGGATTTTTGCAAATAATTAGCAGCACCCAACCTTAATTGTTAATTACATGTTTCTAATGGACCTATTCAATAGATTAGTTGGCAGTGTTCCAGCTTTCAGGAGACAGGAGTGGGTAGGGGTGCAAATACCTAAGATAAGATAGTATGCATGCACTCACACATTTAAAAATCACCGTTTCAAATGGGAGGAGGAGTCACATACTGGAAGAGTCTAAGAAAATAATCCTTAATGGATTAACAGTGGGCCAGGAATAGTAGAAGGTAAATAGTAGTCTACTTGATAATAATGGTTATTCACTCTTGAAAGGCAAGTTGGGAAGAGTTAGAATAATCATATATAACTTCTGGAAAAACTTGCCCAGAATGATACTCTGCAGAACACCAAACGAAAACCTTTATAAAAACCTTCATTCTTGCTTATAATACCAGATGATTTTTTTCCTTATTACCACCATATACATAACATTTAAATATTTTCTTCATAAATATTTTGAACAAAAAGAATTTATTTTGTGGCAGTGGTGGCCCACACCTGTACAAAGCAATGTAAGATACACACACACACATATATATATAGTGCAAAGAATAACAGTATTAAAAATTTTTACTTTTTACAGTAACTATCATTCAAGTGTGAATTTCAGATTTTAAATGTTTAAAAAGAAACCCACACTCCAGTTACTGCATAAACATAAGCTCCTTATCAAGTAACTCTGTCCTTCTACCAAATCTATCGTTTCCAGTTTCGCTAACCCTTCACAAACAGGAAAACATGATAACAGTGTTTTTTTCCCTTTGACTTCCCAAATCTCATCCAAAAGAATTAATCACCCGTAGGTTTGAACAAGAAATTGGGAAGTTACTCGTCATAACCCGCTTTGCTAAAATTAAAGCAAAATGAAAAGCTTTCTGAAATGCAAACTACTGATCAAGAGTCAAACATCAACAACAATCAGATCATAAATTACAAATGTAATTTTCATACAAGTACATTTTAAAATCAATCCCTCCAATCAAAGATAATTCCAGAGTTCAAATCTCCTTCCCAGGTTCAGTGCTAAGTAAGGGACATAACTCCAAATATTTACAATTTTATCACTTTTTCTAACAGAGAAAATGTGTACTGTTAAATTTTGATTAACTATTCTATCATTTTACTCTTGGTATAAGTCTTTCATTTTGAACACAGAAAGGCAATTTTCAGCATTTTTAAAAATAAAATTTCCTTTTAAGTCATTCAAATAATTATCGTTATTGATTTTATACCTCAATGTTTCAAACACCAGTTCAAATTTCCTTCAAATATATAACTAAATATTTTTGGTATGTATATGCTGTTTTATTCTTACTTTAGGCACTGTAATTCTTCACAATATTTTAATGGTTCTATATCTAACCTATGCAACAATTATGATGTTAAAATGATACTTTCTAAGGTATTATTTGACTCCATATATCGTACTACAATTGACTTTTCCCTTGAAGATAACTGGTTAAGGGGCTGGCATGTAGCTCAGTGGCACAGCGCCTGGTTGGGAAGCACAAGGTCCTGAGCTCGATTCCCGGTACCAAAACAAAACAAAAACAGTAACTGGTTAAAAGAGAATTTTAAAGCCCTGAAGCACTTCTGTTCTGAGTAGTGTTAATACATATTTTTTGTCATGCTTAATATTTAAAACTTCTGAACTAGGAAGACATTGGGAGCTGCAAATTTCTTCAAACTACATTAAATATTTTTCTTTATGAAAACATATATATCTTAGGCTAATTTTTAAAAACAATTTCTGTTCTAGAATTAACACAACTAAAGGGAAATAACTTTTCAACTTCAGCTTCACTAGAACTAAGCAAAACTAAGGTAAAGCAGACTCAACAACTATGTTAATCAGTTTTGGTTTTTTAAAAATTACCATCTCTTTAGAATGATTCACTTTACATTCTAACAGTTCAATAAAAACTTAAATTGCAGAACAGAAAATCTACCAGGCCACCTCCCCTGCAACTGTGAATAAGGGAATAATATTTTATTTGCCCCCATACATTCGTTCAATGTCTTTGAGGTAATGATTCTTCAGTTCCTTCCTTTTCAGTTTGAAAGCATCAGTTACCAAACCAGTTTCAGGGGTCCATGGTTCTGGGCTTAAGCGAACTTTGATTGGAATTTCAAATCGCTCCAATTTCACTGGAATGAAAAGGGAAGAGATGAGAGAAAGGGAAACAGGGAGAAAGATAGGGAAAACAAAGCAGAGAAAAAAACAACAAAACCTAAATTTTGCAGAATTTACCTGTGAGGAGACAAGTGTTTAATTAAAAATATAATTATAATTAATACCACTATCCTATAATTTGATTTTGTCTTTCTCAAAGTATACATAAGTTATTTCAGTTGGAGAGGTTTAGTCTATGTAGTTTTTATTTATATAACACAGAAACACATATACTCATACACAGCACCTTCTTCTTCATAGTCTATATTGGTTGTTTCCTCTGACTGTCTTATCCAATAGAGACACATGGCTAATTTCTTTAGTTTATTCAAGTGTCTGCTCAAATGCTGCCTCCTAAGACAGGATTTTCCTGGCCACTTGTAACAAAAGAGAAGTCCTCTTGCCTCTGTACATCCTCTTATGCTATGCTTGTTTCATGGTACTTATCTCCCAGTCAACATATTGTATATGTGTATATACTATATATAACAGTCTCAATAGAATGCTAACTCCACGAAAACAAGAAAGACCTTGTTTTTTCATTGTCATTCATAGGGGCCACACTGAGAGTCATCAATAAATACATCGTTTATTAATTCGTTCTAGAGAAAACTGAGTCTCTAGACACATATTCTCCATAAACTGTATCATAAACTAAAATACAGACTATAAAGAGGATCATAGATTTCAATTTCCTTGTAGTGGTATAAAAACTGATACAATACATATGGTATGTGAGTTAGACAATTCAATACATATTTGAAGTGTAAGAATATAAGAACCCAGACATAATCAATACTTAGCTTAATTCTTTTCAATTATCTTGGCTTAATTCTTATAACTTAAATCTTAAATCATATTCCAAATCATTTATTATTAATACAAAGTCATTTTTAAAATTCTGAAGATCCATTAACAGTAATGTTAATCTATGCACAGTCTTTCTATGCAAGTATTTAAAATAGTGATCGTGCAGAAGCAAACAGATGGAGTCAGATCTGCCCCTGTGCACCACTGCCACCATTGGAAAGCTTGCTTCCTGTGGGTAGCCAGCACAGGCAGGAAGAAGCAGCCAGATGCATCCAGAGGCCACCATTGGAGACCCTTGCTTTCTTTGGGGAGCCATGCCCACCGGAAGAATCAGACAAACACACTCCTGTGTGCCTACTGCACTGGGGCAGTCCCAGTGTAGACACACAGGCTGAGAGAAGCAGTCCCACCACCAGGCACCACTGGCCATCAGGGAAGCCTCAGTGTAGCTGCATGAGTCTGGAGAAGCCTGCCTCATACCCTAGCTCCCTGGGAACCTGGTTTCAGAGAAACCCAAGTGCCTGTCCCATTCCCCTACACTGTGGAGGGGCAGCCAATGTGGGAAGTACCTGGGACCCCACAACTGGCTTGTTGAGAAGAACCCAGGAGAATGTCAAGATGAAGGAGCAAAAGGCAATCTCAGCTCTCCAGCCCACACAGAACAAGTTATGGAAGAAAAAGGAGGTCACACACCTGAAAGCTCAAGAACTTTTATAAATAACAAGCAACCAGGAAATAACAATTGAGCAGCTGCAACAGCAAGGGTAAGCTACAAGATGACACAAAGAAAAATAATTTAAGAGTGATAGGTATCAGAAAAAAAGTAAGGATCAACACAAATGACATAAAAAGTCTATTTACAGAAGTAACAGTGGAAAACTTTCCAAACATGGGAAAAGGATCAGGCATACAGATAAGCGAGGCATATACAACTCCACTAGCCATAACCAAAATAAATCTACATCCAGACATATAATAAAGATCCCAGAAATTCAGCACAAGAACAGAATACTAAAAGCTGTTAGAGAAAAGAAACAGACCACCTATAAAGGAAAATCCATCAAAATCAGACTTGTCAACACAAACCATCAAGTTAAGAAGAGCTTAAAGTGCTTCAAAGCCTGAAAAAAACAACTTCCAACCCAGAATGATGTACCCTGCAAAACTATCTTTCAAAATTGATGGAAAAATAAGATACTTTCATGATAAAGAACAACTAAGGGAATTCATGACCACCAACCCAAACCTCAGAGAGTTCTGAAGGATATTCTAGAGAGAGATAAAAATGACCATGGTTCCAGGAATAGCAGCACAGTAGGATCGACAAACAGGACAGCCAATTGAATGAAGGGGAAAAGGGGGGGGGGGGGCAGCAACAGAGGATAGCATGGCAGAGATGAACCAATGCATGCTGGCTGTAACCATTAATGTAGATGGCCTCGATTCAGCAATAAAAAGAAACAGAGAGAGTGAATCAAGAAACAAGATCCATCAATATATTGTATACAATAAACACATTTAACTCAAAAGGAAATTCATAGACTGAAAATCAAAAGAGAGAAAAAAATTGTTCCATGTGACAGGAGACCAGAAAAAAGCAAGGGTAACTTGCCCGTCAACCAGAGAATAGATAAAAAAGATATGGTATTTTCATACAATGGAAAGCTACCCAATTATAAAGTAGGATAATCCTGAGCCTTTTGAAGGTAAATGGATGCAACTGGAGATTATGCTCATGAGTGAAATGGTTTGGACTCATATGGGTGAACACCAAGTTATCTCCCTAGCACAAAAAACTGAAGGAGTTAGTTGCATCCAAAACGCACAATAGATATTATGAAAGTGATAGGGGAGGAAACACCTAAAAAATGGAAAGTGTTAATTTCCTATTATCCTGTTTTGAATTCTTGTATCATTTTCATAATTTTGTTAGGCTTGGTTTTATTGTCTTGTTTTTTTAGATTGCACTGTGTCTGATGGCACGGACAGCTATCTATTTTGAAGACAAAGGGATGTATTATAATAACCATTGTTGATTTCCTATTATCTTGTTTTGAAGTCCTGTAATGCTTTCATTCTTTTGTCTTGATTGATTTTACTCTGCTTTGTTTTGTTTTATTTTATTATGTGTGAAGATATGGACAGCTATTTTGAAGAAAATGAGACATTATGGTAGCCACTGTTGATTTCCTGTTGTCTTGTTTTGAAGTCTTGAATTGCTTGATTGTTCTATTCTGATTTGCTTTATTCTATTTTGTTTCACTTTATTCTCTTTAAAAAAAACTGCTGCAAAACAGACTAAATGACTTTAGGAGCAATTTGGTTTCAAAGGTAAGCACAAAGAAATTCAGGGAGACTCTTGTTCTTGTAGTAGTATTGGTTTTATGAAAGACTAAATTAGCAAATTTCTTATTATGAGTGAGCAATATAAATCTGAGCATGAAAAATAATTTTTCAAATACTGTTAAAAACAACTTCCTAAAAATAATATCTTAACTGGTAGTAAAGAAGCATAAAACTTGCTTGAATTAAAATGTATATTCTGTTACTGTATTACAGATCTCATACATGGTGGTGCCTGAAATATCTCCTCTAAAAGTCACATTTGAACCTCAAGGAAACAGTTAAAATTCTCTACTGTATTTTTGGCTCCAAAATCTTTTATTTCATTTTACTATCCCTAATTACACAGATTCTATTCAAGAAACACTGAAAAAACTGAACAAGGCAAACACATTATTTCAGCTACAAACAATTAATTTAAGCATGTTTATAGATGTCCCTATATTAAATTTTTATTAAATTCTGGTTTAAAGAGAAAAAATAGCTGCTTTAAGGGTTTTATTTTGGGTATTCCTACATATTATTCAGTGACATATGCTACAAGAAGCAATGGAAAATAAGTTCTTTTGTAAACAGAATAAAATAATTGCCAACAAGAGAGAAAGATAAAAGGTTAGGGGAAAGAAAAACAAAACAATGTTTCTGAAAGTTATTATGAAGTGAGACCAGCAGGCAGCAGTAAAGATCAATTTTATAACCACTGGTAGCTGCTCAATTTACTCAAAACAATTACCTTATAGTCTTGTGATATTACTTATTTCTCATGCTTATATTTAAACACACAGAGGCCTGCGAGGAAATATGTATAATTTCAGACAAATTTGTTGACAAAAATCCAACTATGTTACAGTGTTTTGCCTAAGTGTCTGAAATTACAATTTGAAGCAAAAGGTTGGCAAAATAAACTTTTGTGACACAGAAATGTTTATGATTTATATACATAGCTCATGATTATAATTCAATATCCATATCATAAATTGTTCAATTATAGGTTTCACTCTCAGAGCATGAAAGTTATAGGGGTCTAGTGGGCCCTAGGATTTTTATTTAGCTTTCCACTTAACTGTAATACAGCTTAACTTTTCCCATCATTGGCTTTACACAGTTAAATATGCAATGAAAATTATTCAAGTAACATTTGACTATACTAGAACATTTAGAAAGTGACGAGGAGAAACTGCAGTATACCTCCAATAGGTAGTCTATTATAAAATAGGATTTGTACCAAAGAAAGTTCTGGGAGCCTGGTATAATATTAAAGTATATAAAGAATACTAAAACAATACTATCTTGAAGAAAGGAACATCAAGCCAAACTGTCTTTATAGTTACAAAATAAGTACCTTTAATTTTGCTTGGGTTAATAGACCATTATTTTTTCAATCTTTACAAAGGTCAGAGTTCAGAAAGTTCATCTTAGGAAAAAAAATCAGTCATCAATAGATTCTAAGACATTAAATTAAAAATAAATTCAAATTAATTTTAAAAATAAAAATAAATAATAGCAAAATTAAGGAAAAACTATACTCATGTATATCTGAGAGGAATATAAACCAGTGCAGTTTTTCTAGAAGAGGGAATAATTTAGCAATGATGAAAAAAGCCTCTGACCCAGAAATTCTATTCACAGAAATTCATACTAAGAAAATAATCACAAACAAAAATAATTGAGTATAAAAGATATGCACTACATTTTATTAAAGTATGGGAAAAAGGTGGAACTCATCTAAAGAAATCCAAAAGTTACTTAAATGGTTATTCATGCACTGGAATAATATTTAGCAACTGAAAATGATAATACACACATAGAAAGAGAGGCTGAAACCAGAAGAAACCAGTGAGAATAAGACTTGCTGTGCCCCACCCTCTTCTTCCTTTGGCTATTAGCATGCTGGAAGTCAGATAAATATTGTTCAGGCAAGATACCTGAGAAGTTTTCTTCAGAAAAATGGTACAATCCAAGAGAAGTCACTAGAGCCTGAATAATGTTTTAGTCAAGCCCAGGAAGACTTCCCAGCCATTTTTGTAATTGTTATGAAATATGAATAGAGGAAGATGAGCAGATACGTGAGAGGCTATACCAATGAAAATATGAAATAGAAACTGGAGGAAAAGGAGCAGGAAATTAGAGAAAGAGTTCCTTTAACATCCTCAGAAGAATGTTAGATGAAAACCTGAGAACACAAAAATGAGTTCTTATAAATCAGACTCACATGTGTGAACATTGTATTGTCTCCCTGATGTTAGAAACTGAAAGACTAAATAAGGTCTAAAACATACAATAGATACTGTGAAATGTCAAGAAATTTTTCAAAAGGAAAAAGGAACTAGTATGGGGGAAAAGGACAAGGAAGGAAAAGAAAAGAAAATAATGCAAGTTAGTTATACTACTAGTGTTCCTTAGTTCACTGAAAAGGAAAGTTTGTGCTAATATCAATTAAGAATTTTTAAGCCCATTATCTTATACTCTGAGTACTCTAAAGATAGCAACATACGATATATTAACTATTATTTTCCTATTATTTTTGTTATAAAATTTTTGTTTTACTTTTTTCCATAAAATAAAAAGTAAATAAATAAAAACAGAAAATGAGTTCTTGAAAATTGATATTCTGAGAGTGGAAATTGGGCATTCAACAGATGAAAAGATGAAGTTAAGAGACTATCAGAATATGAAAAAAAAAGGAGAAGGACATAGAAAACAAAAGAAAAAAAGGCCATAAAATCAGAAGATGAAAATAGGTGACCCAAAAGTTATACAAAAGTAGTTCCAACCAGGTCCAAGCCTACAGTATGGGAGTATCGGAGGCTGAGGCAAAAGTATGATAAATTTGAGTCCAGCCTGGGTGACTTAGTAAGACCCTGTCTGAATGAATGAATAAATAAATAGGCTTAGGGTGTACCTGGATTCAATCCCCAGTACCAACCCCCACCCAAAGCAGTTATATAAACACACACAGAGGGAGAAAGACAGAAGGAGAGAGAGAATGAGAGAAAGAGGGAGAGACAGAATAAATGACAATAACAATTACAATGAGGGAAAAAAAGCAAAGATAAGTATCTCCCAGAACTAAAGGGTAGAGATCTTTAGAATGAAAGAATCCACACAAAGTCTACGTAATTATAAATGATAAAAAAATACCTACCATGAGGCATATCATTATGAATTCTCATAACACCATAAATTAAGAAAATAACTCCAACAACTTAGAAAGAGGTATGAGTAAAAAGAGTTCATACACAAAGCAAAGAGAATACAGATAGAACTAGACTTTCCAGGCAACAACACTGAAATTAAAAGACAATGGAGCCACAACTGTAAAATATTAAGGAGAAATTATTTACAATCTAGAATTCTAAATTATAGCAAGCTGTGCCTCAATGACAAGAACATAATAAAGACATATTTAAATATACTGTGTAAGCACATCTCAAAAATTCACCTCCTATGCACCTCGCTCTCAAGAAACTGCTCGAGGATGTGCACTATCAAATGAGTAAACCAGAAAAATGACAGACTTGAGATCTAGGAAACCAGATCCAAAACAGGAGAAAAGCAAAGGAAATTCCGGTGAAGACAATACAGGGAATCCCTGGGGTACAAAACACCTAAATTTCAGCAGGAAGATGAGGGCTCTAAGAGGGATGTTGCCAAGAAAAGAAATGCACAGGAAATATACTTTCCTGTATTTCAGAAGATTTGTATAACTTTATCTGAATTTAGGGGAAGTGTTTTTAATAAAGTGTTTTTAATAAGTATACAAAAAAACTAAGAGAAAAAGCAAAAAGTTGGGAAATGAAAGAAATGTAATACTAAAATAACATATAGTTCAACTGTGAATATTTGTATATTGCTAATAATGGAAACATGTATGTAAAACATGAAACTGTACTATATATTATAAATGTAAGTATGCATATGGGGAGTGGACATAAAAAAGCTACATTATCGTTAGCAGTAGGAAGTCCATAGATAACATCTAAAGTGAAGAGGTAAAAAAAACAGCAATAAAATTTTTTCCTTTAGAAAAATGGAGACAAATGCCATATGTTATAAAACAGCCAAGGTTGAAGGGGGATAGGACCTGAGGATGACGAAGAAAACAATATTGAGGGTTGCTGTTCCATACAAGTCTTGTAATGTTATTTGCTATTATAAAAACTATACATATAATTATTGCAGTGACAAAAAAATAAAAATTGAAAGTTAAAAAAGTCATAAAACTGGCCTACTATCTGGCTTCAGAGTTACTTTCTAATCTATTCAATTTGTCAATCAATCAATGTTCTGTTAAGTTTTGTCCAAACTACCTGCTAATTTGAAACTTTGTGATCATTCTCTTTCCTGAAGTTGTCTCAGCAAGGCTCTGTACTATCTTTCTGTTTTGGCAACCCTGTCCAGCACACCTCTTCCCTCATCAACTTTGTAAACGCTGGTATTGTCCAGGGACCCATTTTCAGTCTCCTGTTCTCCTGTTACATTCTCCCTCAAGCCCTGCCCATCTACTTTCAAATCTACAGTAAAATACAGACCTCTCTCATGAGGTATGGACTAACATGCACAACTACATTCTGGACATTTTAATTATGATTATCCAACCAGCATCTCAAACTACATACATACCAAACTGACCTTGTCACCTTCACTGTCTTTTCCTCCTGTATTTTTGAGCTCGATCAGTAGTAACAGCTACAAACCTAAGGGCCAACTTACTTTTCTTTCATACCTATATTATACAAGTACTCATGAAAGCTTGCCAATTTTGCTTCATAAGTGTTTCCCAAGTCCCCAGTTTAGGCCCTCATCTATCCCAACCTCATTGAAGTATGCACTACAGCTCTCTTAAACTGCAATGTCCCTCAAATGGATCTACCAGAAATGCAAATCTGACCATATAACTAACTGATAAAACCTCACAGTGGCTCCTCATTGCCTAAAGGATTAAGTCTAACTTTCATAAAATTGTCATATAGAGCACAACATGACTGGGCCTCTGTTTATCTCTACAGCATCATCTTTTACTTTACCAGTTAACACTAAACTTCTTGTTGTTCCCTGGATATATGTTCTTCCTTTTTTTGTACTTTGTGCCTTCATTCATGCTGTTATTTGGCCTAGAATCCACAACAATATATATGGAAAACCTTCAGTGACCTTCCCAATAGGATTAGGTATACTCATCTGTGGTCCCATGATTCTCTAATTATATTTCCATTGCTATCAAATCTACTTGTCATGCTCAAAAGTCCCTCTCACTGGATAATGAGAGCCAGAAATGTGTCTTACTACCTTTTGTATTCCTGGTGCCTAAAATGCAGAGCCTGGCACATAGTACATACTCAGATGTTCTCCATTTGGTTACTAATGAGCATTAGAGACAGTCTACTTACAGAGCCAGGGAATATACACAAGCCATAGTCATAACTATGACATTTACTAAAGTGTTGTCAGTTTCTATTTTATACACATAAGGTAGACCTACATAACACATCTCTTTAAAGATGAACTGTTCCAGACATGGGCTAGATAAAATATTTGACAGGGATGTTGTAACATGAAAAGAGTCTTCTTCTATATGACATTTATTAAAGGTCTTCCTGCATGGAAATCATACATGTAAATATATATAAATATATATAAATATATATAAATATATATAAATATATATATATATATATACATATATAACATTTTTGGTTTTTTTAATTTTCTATTTTCTTAGTAAAGCAAATACCTATAAGAGTGTAATGCATGAGATATTATTAAATGATTTTATGGACTTTGAACGAACTAACAATTTCTTACTTACTGGCATTTGCAGCTTCTCGAATTTCCTTCAGTATTTCTGCCTCCATGGCAGGGTTATTGCAGATATCAACCCAAGTTCCTTCCACCCCCTTCTGTTGTGCCAAAAGGGTCAACCTTTTCTGATTAGGAACCACAAAACTGATCACATAGGACTGGTCACTAAAGTATTAGAAAGTAAAATAAAAATTAATACACTGAGCCAAATTTTTTAATTAAACAATATACTACAGATAATTCCAAACACAATTTTTTTTATTTGTTAATGTTGCAACATAAAGTAAGACAACTCACAGCCTTGACATAAAAACAGACAAATATACCATTGGACTAGAAAAGTCAAACTCAAATGGTCTTCAACAAGAAGTAAAATGGTAATTATTTTGATACATGGTGCTGTAAAAACTGGATATCTACATGTAAACACGAAGGTGGACATTTACATGTATAAAAAAATATAAAGTGAGTGAAACACCTGAACATTTATAAAACTCCTAGAAGAAAACATATAGAAAATGTTTCACAATAATGGACTTGGCAATTTCTCTTAGATATGACACCAAAAACACAGGCATGAAAAAGCAAAAAATTGATAAATGAGACTACAATAAAATTTAAAATGTCTGTACTTCAAAGGACACAAAATGCGGAGTAAAAATTGCAAAGTACTGTGATGGGAGAAAAGATTTGCAAGTAATGTATCTGACAAAAGATTATAGAATAGATAATGAACTATAACTCAAGAACAAAATCCCCAAATATAAATAGGACAAAGAAGCCAGGTGTGGTGACACATTCCTGTAATCCCAGCACTCTAAGAAGCTGAGACAGAAGGATTGTAAGTCTGAGCCCAGCCTTGGTAACTTAGTGACTTAGGGAAACTCTTCCTTAAAATAGAAAATGGCCAAGGATGTAGTTCAGTGTGAAGGCCCTAGGTTGAATGCCCAATACCACCCCCCTCCCAAAAGGCAAAAGTTTGAAAATTTAAATAGAGATTTCCCCTAGG
>PVJX010029182.1:0-23165 GCA_004027295.1 Dolichotis patagonum
AACAAAACATAAATAGATAAATGAGGGTTTAGTGCATATGGTATTATTGTCCCATGATGTAAGACCTACTCTATCAAAAACTCGGAGAAATACTGTCAACATGTTGCTAGGAAGCTTGGGAAAAGTGATCATCTAAACAAAATGAAGTCAAAATGCCAGAAATTACATGAAGGATGCTATAAGGAATCAGAAGTCACCAGAATTGGTCACATCAGTAAACAGGATTATATCGCATTACTGGAAACCACTCCAGCCAAACATTTTCTGCAGGAAAGCTCAAAAGACATCTCATCTACCGAAGCAATAAAGAATGTGCTAGTGGGTAAGGTTGACCACCATTATGGAGAAGCTTAGTGGCTGTTATTGCAGATCAGGGAGACAGCAAGAAATGCTGTAACAAACTGGCTACTTAATGACAAAGGTGGCAACAGGATCTGGAAATAGTACAGAGGAGACATCAGTGACTCACTATGAGGAGCAAAATTGGTGCAATTACTGTAATAAATAGCAAGGTCAGGGTAGCAACCAAGGGATCCTGACCCGCAGAGAAATGGTTGTAGAAATGGTTAATAGAAAATCTTATTCTAGGAGTAGAATAAATTGGAATCCAAAAACGTGTTGCTAAATGGACCCAACCAAAAAATTATTGAAGGTAAATAATTAGTAAGAACTGTCTCCTCAATGAAAAGTATTATCTCGACCTAAGTCTGTTCTCTGATTTGGCAATAAAGCAAGCAGAAAAGTCTCTAATGTTCCCTTTAGCTCTTCCCTGAAGAAATGTAAGGTCATTGAACTGAGTAACAATACACTGGAAAATAGGAAATACCTAAACATTTTGAGGCTTGTTAGGATTGATTGAAACTGTTACTTGAATGCTGGAAGTGTTATCATAGCTCTTCTCTTAGAGTAGACCAGGTAATGGGACTCCAGTCCAGATTTAGCCCACATTATGTCCAGTATATCCATGGATTCCCATTGTGGGTGGTCCCCCAGCCCAAAATTGTGTAATTAGAATGGATATACTTGGTAGTTGGAGCAGTCTCAACTTTGTTGCCTTGCAAGCTATAAGGTGTCTTAGTAGGAAGATCAAGAGCAATCTGAATCATATTCTGTCTCCTTTGTCCTCAGTGAAGACAGTACATTAAAAAACAATACTGCATCTTTTCTTTGAGGAATGGCAGAGATTATTTCTACCCTTAAAATTCTGAGTGGTGCAAGAGTTATTGCCTTCATCTCATCCTCACGAATTTACTAGTATGACTCCCAAAAGTCAATTGCATATTGAAAGATTACAATAAACTATGGTAAACACAATCAAATACCAGCCCCAATCACAGCTGATGATCTAGGTATGACGACACTTTACTGAGGCATATCAGTATAGCTTCAGGTACCTGGTATGTGTCCACTGATAACGATGAATATGCTGCTATCTGTTTCTGTCAGAAAGAAGTATTAAAAGCAGTTTGAACTCATGTGAAACAGGTGATCATACAAATTTACCATCTTGCTCAGGGTCAAATTTAAAACATGGTTTGCGAAAATCTAGACCATTTGGTGTGTCCTACAGAGCATCACATTCATCCAATTTATCAATGACATTTTACTAAACAGAAAGAATGAACGGGAAGTGGCAACTACACTGCACACCTTGGGAAGGCAATTACTTGCAGTCTTGCATGTGGAAGATAGCTAGGTGTCTGCTGAATTTGTAAAATTTGTAGCGGTTTGCTGTTCTGGGCTATGCAGTGAAAACAAATTACTATATCTTACTTTTCTTACTTTTCTTACTGCAAAGGAAGAAGTGGAGTGCTTAGTGGGTCTCTCTGAGGTTTGTATTCACTCTTGGGGATGCAACTTTGGCCTGATTGCTAAACAACCCAACAGACCCAGTGGTACTAGATCTACAGAGTTTGTAGCATAGCCCAATAGAAGAAACATACTGCCTATAGTGGAGACCCACACGTTATTTTGAAAAACGACCTCTTGCGTGCTACTTGGTGGTGGTAAAATTGAAGTACCTGGCCATAAGACATAAAGTGATTAATCAGACAGAGCTGCCTCTCTGTCAAATCCAATATGATATAAGATTGTTGAGATTGAAAATCCATCTTAGTCTGTGCACAGTGCATTCTGCATTTTGAATAAACAGGGCCGAATGGGAATGCATAAGCAAATGGCCATACCTGATGTGACCTACTGGTGTTACACTGTTAACTTCACTCAGTAACAGCTGTGGCCACCCCATCGTGGGGAGAGTTCCTTTTGAGAAACCAATAGGTGGGTCAGGGAAGATGAAAAGTGAATTGACTCATTATGTAGTTACAAACTGAATACGTACCACTGCTGCTGTTGCTGCTGTTGCTGCTTCTGCATTAAAGCCATCTGCAAAGGTGGCCCTGAAAGGCAATGTGAAAAGGAAGCTTTTCTAGTAGGTAGAACTTCATCTGTTCATGTATTTTATATGGAAAGAAGTAGTCAAGGCAAGCAGTCACTATAAACTCCATATTGTACTTGCCTACACCAAAGAGTGAGTATACCGTTAAGAGTGGACATTGTATGAGAGGAAAGGTATGACACACATCATAAAGGTCATAGCTGACAGTCCTACAATGAAAGACAAATTACCAAGAGAAAAGCATAGCAAATTTACTTACTCAGAGCTTCATATAGCATGGGAATCTTTAGAGGTGAAAACCTAAAGATTTAGGAGAAAACACTTTATGCTTAGGTGCTATCAAGAATAGACAACCATAAAGAAATAGGACTGGAAAAATAATATGATTTAATAGTAATACAGTGAGGAGGGGAATCCAGGAAATTTTTCCTATTCAGATTCTTCTTGGCTTCTCTGTTTAGCATTTCTTCTTCCTAGGCATAGGGCAGTATTTTTCTGGAATAAGAGTCTTCAAATGAAAAGAGAAGAGAACAATTACTTTTCTAGGTTTTATGACTGCCTTTGGGAGAGAGTGGTTCTAGTATGTATGACTTGCCTTGGGGAAGCAAAATTCTGATTCCTATGACTCACTTTATGTGAGAAAGAAAAGGAGACAAAGAAGAAACAGGAAAGCAAGAGAAGGTCAGAGATAATTCGCTTCTGAGACCCTCCAGCCACCTTTAATTTAAAGCAGTCACCCGCCAAAGCTTCGTATTTTTGAAATAATCATTTTCTGAGCCCAAACAGCACAAAGTAAGAAGCTGTTTCCACTGAGTATTGACACCCACCATGGAGCATTCTTCCCACCAAAGACAGCAAACAACCAAGCAGACAGAATGATTCATCCCGCTGATATCAGGTAGCATCATATCGGAAAGCCCCCCAATGCTGGCCTGATACACTCCTCTTGATACAACCACAGTAGCAAGAATGAAAAACCACTTATGAGACCTACAACTTAGATTCCAACTCATCAGTTATGATTTTACTGCTGCAACTATTGAACCAACCTGCCCAAAGGAGACCAGTGCTGTGTTCCTGTCATAGTCACTTTTTCATTGCTGGGACAAAATAGCTGACACTCACAATTTAAAGTAGAGGTTTATTTTGGCAAACATTTTTTTAGAAGATTCATTTTATCGTTGACTGGATCCAAAGCAGGAAGGGCATGGTGCATGTGTCTGGCATAGGAGAACTGCTCACAAGCAAAGAATGAAGGGAGGAGCCAAGGAGGAAAATGTACCTTTCTGGATTATGCTCCCAGTAGTCTATCTCCAATTAGGTTCATCTCCTAACAGTATATTAAACTGCTAAATTCACCAGTGGGTGAATCCACTGGTTATTATAGTGTCCCCATGATCCAATCACCTTCCAAAAGCCCCTCCTCAGAACTCTGGAGAGTCATTCTAGATCTGAATATAACAATCTCCAATAAGGCATCGTTGTTTGAAAAGACCAGACATTTGCTTGCAAGTTGAGCATATTTGTCTTAGTTACTTTTTTCATTGCTGAGACAAAATACCCAACACCCAAAGTTAAAGAAGGAAAGGTTTATTTAGCTCACAGTTTGTAGATGTTTCAGCCCATAGTCAGCTGACTCGAAGGCAGGGCAGCATGGCAGAGGGGTATTACAGAGGAAAAACAGTCCATGGTAAAGCAGGGCAGGTAGAAGGCAGAAAGCAGGAAGCAAATGACAAACAAGTGACAAACAACAAACACAGCAATGGCCTTATATTTTATCCAGGCTACCCTTAGGATGGGTAGCACTCATACCTTTAATGCTAGCACCAGTGAATCAATCCTAGCATCACATCCTTGATGCCAGCAGCGTACACCTTAGATCCAGCCTCCCCTGAAAAGCTTCACCTATGATTTCATGAAGCTTTGAAGGGACATCTAGATATCAGCCATAATGAAATTGGACCTTTTCAACACTTGAATTTATATAGACTGGGATAAACCTATAGTTCAGGTAAAGTTCTGACTTTCATATTCAGCAAACATGAAATATCTCATAACACAATTTGAACCAATGTCAAAGACACTTTGTTAATAATTATATTATCATGGATTTACTCATATCACCTATCAGATCAAGCAGAGAAGATACTGGGCTGATCAAGCAATAGAAAGGCCTGTTGAAGGTAGGGTGAAGTACCAACACAGAGAATATAGGTTGCAAACGTAGGGTGCCATCTTCCTGCATGCAGTATATACCCCCAAATCAAGAACCATTAAATGGTGCTGTTTCTGAAGTAGCTAGAAATCCTGGATCTGGTTAATGCTGGTATTGTGAATATCTCAATTATCACTCTGAGTAGCTCATGTGGTTTTTTTGAGACAGTGTCTTACTATGTAATTCAGGCTGTAGTAGACTCAGTATGTAGCTCAGGCTGTCCTGGACTCAGTACGTAGACCAGGCTGGCCTTGAAGATCCTCCTGCCTCAGCATCCTGAGTGCTGGGATTATAGGTGTGTGCACCATGCCTGACTCAGTCACTTGTTTGAGTATTTGTGTATTTTGTTTCCATAATTTTAGTGATAATGTGTCTAGAAATCCTGATCCCCAGATGGAATATATTTCTATCAAAAGACAGGATAAATGTTCCATTAAATTTTAAACTATAGCTGTTATTCAGATCCAATCCACTTCACGTGCCATAGACCAAAAGACAATAAAAAGAATCAATACACTAGTTTGGTAATTAATCCAGATGATCAGGTGTCTACAAGGCTTCTTTTAAAAGACATTGATGGATAAGAACAGGTTCATCCCTAGTAACCCACTGGAGCTTCCTTCAATGCTTCCCTGCCTGATTATTGATGAATGAACAAAATATCAGTGTAGTTTGATAAATGTGTATTGGACAGGAGTCAGATAATAAGGGTCTGGGTCACCACACCCAATAAACCATCTGGACCATTAGAGGTGCTAGTTGACATTGAGTGGAGCATCACATAAGGAAGGCAAAGACAGAGATGACAAGTATTAGGATCTGGAGATTAGTTTCATTGGCACCTACTAGTGTTTGTCCAATGAAAGTTACAGATTTCTCAAGTAAAAGTAACCTACCAGAGTGCTGGATTAAGTTATTCCAGATATGTGAAATTAGCAGATCTGTGAGATCCCAGATGATAGACTATGAATGCTGATGTATTCGGCCTAGGTCTCCCTTTCATGACCATGGCACGTTATGTTTTCTGAAAATGGCAACATCAATAGATAGCCCATCTCACATACTTTCATTACATTGAGACACAGAGTTTCTATACCCTCTGTGGAATCTAAGTGAGCTTTTACAATTGTCTCAACCTGCAAAATGCAATGGGTAAAACCCTGTGACTTCTGAGACTAGGTCTTAACAAGCAATTATCTCTACCTACCCGCATTCTTCCCCGCCCAGCACCGTTCTGCAATGAAGTTCTAGATATGTGAATATTCTGATGTTAAAGAAAAAATTATTCTTGACACACATATTAAAGATGATAAGGAAGACCTTATTTAGGAGGCAGCATGACAATTTTTTATCACTATAATGTGTCAGTATTATAGAATGTTAAGATTTGTTTGGGGAATTGATACATATATTTAACATATTTTAATAATTTTCAACCCCATTACCCTTGTCCTTTTTCTCTTTTCTCTCCCTAATCCCTTCCCCCTTTCCAAAAGTCTTCTTTCCAGTTTCCTTTTAGCTCTATGTATTTATATGCTTTCTCATGTAAGAGAAACCATGCAACATTTAAATTTCTTTTGAGAAAGTCTATTTAGTCCGTTTGCTCATTTTTGCTTGGGTCATTTGGTTTTGGAGAAATTATTTTTAAATTCTTTATATATTCTAAAGATTAATCTATCAGAGGAATAGCTAACAAAAATTTTCTATCATTCAGTGCATTGTCTCTTCACTCTGATGTTCCTTTTGCTGTATAGAAGTTTTTAATTTATTGTAGTCTCATTTATTAGTTCTTGAGAATAATATTTCCTGTGTTATTGGAATCCTATTCAGAAAATCTTTCCTTCAAGTGTTCCTGCTATGTTATCTTTCAGAAGTTTAAAAATTTCTGGTTTTATATCTAGGTCTTCTAAAAATTCATTATCAATACATGCTTGCAATACAAAATGACTGTTCTTATTATAGGTATTGGGTACACGTACATGACACATATTAATTCTTTTTTAATGTTCCCATTGCTTTACCCCTTCTCCTCTTCCCTCCTGATCCCCTTCTCATTTGCAGTATATTGATCTCTGTTTTTGCTTTTCATCTATCTTTTATTTTGCTGTTCATTTAAACATTGGATTTTTCATATGCAAGAAGGCATTGGTATTTAAGCTTATGTGCCCAGTTTATTTCACATATTATATTTTTAAGGTACATCCATTTTCCTATAAAAAGTTCAACATAGGTTTTCAATTCATTTGGTTGTGAATTTGGTACAGGTTGAGAGGAAGAAATCTAGTTACAATAAGGTTTAGCAGAAAGGAAGACAGATCATACTCAACTCTGCATACAAGAACATGTAGAGATTTCTAGTCAAGGAGCAGGCTGTTGGTGGCAGTGGTGGTGTGTCAGTAGCAGGAAAATTACCAAAAAGTATGGAAATTCTTTGCTAAACTGCCCTAACAGGATTTTTGCTGAAGGCAGTCCAGAGTGATCAGATACTGAAGTTGAGAGACGAGGGCTTTAATTCTATATCAAGGGATAGGGGTTTAAGTGAAACTGACCCAGCAAGATTCTTGCTAAAACTGAACAATCTGAAGATAAACATGGAACCCATAAAACAGGACCTAGTTAACAAAAGAGTTCAGAGAACATTAACTAGAGTGTAGTCAAGCAAAGAAGCTCTGTCACTAGCCAACAGTCTCAGCTAGGAATGCTTTGGAGGGCTGCTAGAAAATGAGAGAATGGGTTCAATCTCTCTAAAGGATCATAAGTTAGATGGAGTTTCACTGCCAAAAATTAGGTTGTCTGCAATCTATGCTACCTTTGTTACCATTCTTCTTCACCACTGAAGGCAAACTCAGATCCTGCACTCACAGAACTGTCTTAATGTGATCAGCTATGAATTCTATTCAAAATCTAAAGTGGGAGACCTTATTCTTCATGAAATATTCTTCTATGATATTCAGATCTAAAATGAAAAACAAAAATAAAGAAATGTGATTTTCCACCTGTACTGATATTTGCAAATTTTTCTCTCAAGATCAAAGATAAATCACCTACCAGTGACTTAAAGAAAATGTTGCTTTGTGCAAAATTGCGATGCAATTTTTATTTCAGAATAAAATTGTACCTAATGAGAAAGCCATAACAATTTTGGCACAGAGAAAATGGTAATCATGGCATATAAGCTCTTATGAGCTACTGCAAGCTGAATTTTCCTAAACAATGAACATAGTACAGAATGTGAATTAGGCTGATCATTAACTATTGATATAATTAAAGTCCTGATCAGAATCCCATTAGAAAATTCATAATTTATTTTGGCACCAGGAATCAAACTCTGGCCCTTGCACTTGCCAAACAGGCGCTTATGCCACTGAGCTATATCCCCAGCCTTGAAAATTCATAAATTCACCAAAACTCTTTTTGTGGTAACTTTTGGTTATATTGAAAAAATATTTAATAATGAATGGTAACCTTGTGAGTTAAAAAAAGTTCCCTTAAAATCACAGCTATTGTGATTGCATTCCATTTCTATGAAAATGATATTTTTCTTATCTCAATTTGAAACTAGTATTCTCTCACATTTGGATTTCAAATGATATTTAACTTCAATAGAATTGTCTATATCATCAGGCATAGCATAATTGAGTATAGCAATACATAACAATATTAATAAAAACAAAACATTGGAGACATTATAAGACTTCGAAAGCAGGTAATAATCAAACCAGAATGGGTATCCTAGTGAATCTTGTTGTCTTCAGTGTAGTTGCCTATACTCTCAGACTTGATATTATCAATCATAACAGATTAGGATGGAATCAGTCAATACAAAACAGAAATATAACAAACCAGATTTAATTAAGATCAGTCATAATAAGACAGTGTAAGTTATACAGGACTTCAGATTAAGTAATAGGAAATTAATGATGATTACCATAATATATCCTGCTATTTTTGGGATAGCTGTCTACGCCCTCTAATCTAGTACAAGTAGAAAAACTGGAACAGAATATAATCCATCTAAACATAGCAGTGAGAATAATGTGGATTTGAAATCTTGACACACTATTAACAATATCCTCTGCCTTCCTTTTTTAGACAGTTAGAGACATCATACTAACCATTGTAGATCACCTTGTATTGCGTTTCTATATGACTTTTTCATTTCATGTTTTTTTTTAAATTTGTTTGGTTTTGTCTTGCTTTTTTTTTCCCGCTAATGCAGATAGCATAGATATAAATGTAGAGACTCATGCATGCGTAGAACTTATAAACAGTTTATGAGAACTGGTTATATAACACATGATTAAATAATCAACTACTTTGAAGAAAAAGAGACACTAAGGTACCCTGTGCTGATTCCATAGCATCATAATATGAAATCCAGCAATATTATTATTCTTTGTTCAGAGTGATTTTAGTCTGTTTTGTTTTGTTTAATTTCAACATACATGTAGGTATGGACAGCTATTTTGAAGAGAATGAGAGACAATATGACAGCCATTGTTGACTTCCTTATTGTCTGGTTTTGAAGACCTAAAATGCCTTCATCATCCTGTTCAGATGAGTTTATACTATGTTGTTTTGTATGAATTCACTGTATGTGAAGATATGGACAACTATTTGGAAGAAAACACAATTAGCTAACACAATTAGTAGTATAGTCATTTTATCTATTATATATATATATATATATATATATATATATATATAGAGAGAGAGAGAGAGAGAGAGAGAGAGAGAAATTTATGTCTTTTCCATTCTCCTTCCTTCTTTCCTCCTTTCCCCTATCCCAATTAATTTTCCTCTTTGAGCAGTTTCATACCCTCACACAGTATTTACTAGATTTTGGATCATATATACTTTTTCAGTTTCTTATACTAGGGAGACAATACAGTATTCATACATGTGAGTTTGATTTATTTCACTTATGAGTATGAACTCAAGTGGTGGTCATTTACTTATAAAAGACTTGATGCAATCTTTCTTTATAAGTGATAGTACTTTACTATATAAAAATACCTCATCTTTTTTGTCTATTCCTTGACTGATGGGCACTTGTTTTGTTTCCATGATTTGGCTATTGCATGTTGTGTTGCTATATAAATGAGGGCACATACATCACTGTAGTATGATGTGTTCAATTCTTCTGGGAAAATGTCCAGAAGTGGGATAACTAGTTCAAATGGGACTTCCAATCCCAGCTTTTTGAGGAACCTCCACACTGATTTCCACAGTGGTTGTACCAGCCTACACTCCCACCAACAGTGGAGAAGAGTTCCTTTTTCCTGCAGGTACTCCAGCACTTGTTACTGGTTGATTTCTTGATTGTGGCTGTGCTTCCTGGGTTGAGATGGAATCTCAGTGTAGTTTTAATTTGTATTTCCCAAATGACCATTGATGTTGAACATTTTTTCATGTATTTTTTTCCCATTTGTATCCCTTCATCTGAGAAGTGTGTTCATATCAGATGTCCATTTTTGGACAGAGGCCTTGAATTTAGGGTGCCTGATTTTTTAAAAATACTTTATTATGTTCTAGATAGTAGTCCTTTGCCTGAGGGAAAGTTGGCTAAGATATTTTTCCAATTCATCATGGTTTTTTTTTTTCACACTGTTGGAGATATCTTTACACATGCAAAAACTTTTTAGTAGGACAAAATCCCAATTGTTGATTCTGGGAAGGATTTTCTATGCAGTTATTTTTGTTGATGAACTCTCTGCCTACTCCTATGTCATCAAAATTTCTACCTAATTTGTCTTAGTGTTTAGTGTCTGTCTTAGCAGATTTAGTGTTTCTGTTTTAATATTTAGATCTTGATTTATTTTTACTTTAGTGTTTGATGATAGACATGGATCTAGTTTTTTTTTTTGTCATATGGAAAGCTAGTTTTTACAGTTTTTGGCTCCACTGTGAAAGATGAGGTGGCTTATTGTCTGTATCTTGTAACCTATTGCATTGATCTTCAGGTCTGTTTTTATTCCAGTACCATGCTGATTTTATCACAGTAGCTTTCTCATATAATTTCAAATCAGGGATTCTGAAGCCTCCTGCCATGCTTTTGTTGCCTAGAATTGCCTTTACTATTGTAGGTTTTTCTGGTTCCAGATGAATTTTAGGGATGATTTCTCTAGATCTCTGAGGTATGCAAATGATATTTTGACTGGAATTACATTAAATCTGTATAACAATTTTGGGAGAATGGCCATTTTCACGATGATTGTTATTCCTATCCATGGACAGGGAATGTCTTTCCATTGTCTGAAATCCTTTTTAATTTCCTTCTTCAGAATGATGTAATTTTCACAGTATACATTTTTTGTTTCCTTTGTTAGATTAAGTCATAATTATTTCATTTTTTGGATGCTATAGTGAAGGATGTAGTTTTCCTTATTTCTCCCTTGTTATGTTGTTGTTTGTGTACAAGAACACTACTGATTTTTGAGTGTTGACCTTATATCCATCTACATTACTGAATTTGGTTATTAGATATAGAAGTCTTTCATTGGAGTTTCAGGGGTCTTCTATGTAGTGTATTATATCATCTGCAAATAATGATAATTTAATTTCTTCCCATCCTATCCTTATTCCTTTTATTTTTCTCTCTCATGTCTGATTGCTTTAGTTAATATTTCCAGAACTATATAGCAGTGGTGATAATGGACATTGCTGTCTTGTTCCTTACATTAGATTGAATGTTTTAAGTTATTTTCCATTTAGTAAGATGTTGGCTGTTGCTTTATCATATACAGCTTTTATCAGATTGAGGTACAGATCATCTATTCTGATTTTCTGTAGGGTTTTTATCATGAATGAGTGTTGGATTTTGTCAAAAGCTTTTTCTGCATCTATTGAGATATCCATGTGATTCTAGTCCTTGACTCTGTTGATATGATGTATTATGTTTATTAATTTGCATATGTTGAAACATCCCTGCATTCCTGGGAAGAATCTCACTGGATCATGGTGTATAATCTCATTGATGACTAGTTGCATTCTTTTGTGTTTTGGTTTGTTTTGCTTTCTTAAATTTTATTTAAAGAAAAAACAAAAACAGAAAAAGGGTAGAAGTAATACATAATTTCAAAAAAATTAATAGTAAGAAATCACTAGTTGATAAATTACATATTATCCTCTTAGAAATAGTTTTTCAAATTACAAAAGGAAACCATACAAAGTGGAGAGTTAAACAGTGAGCCTGCAAACATTTCTGTGCAAGTATCCAAAAAAACTTAGTATTATGGTTATCAATCCTACACACTTAAATATACAAACAGGTATAACCTTTAGAACACTTTCTTTTCCTCTCTTTTGCAATAGCAATTACACATTTTGGGTTTTATTACTCCTACATTTCTTATTAATTTTTACTAGAGACATAATGTGATATTTGTAAATATGATTCTTACTTATTTCACTAATGAAGATAGCCTAAAGATGTCTCCATTCGCCTATGAAGGCCTCAAGAATATCCTTTTTTATAGCTGAGTAATATTCCATTGTATAAACTACCACATCTTTTTCATCCACTCTGGAGCTGATGGGCATCTTGGTTGTTTCCAAGATTTAGCTATTACAAATTGTGCTGCTATAAACATGGGTGCACATATATCACTGTGATATGACCTTTTCAGGTTTATGGGAAAATATCCAAGAGGGGAATATCTGGATTGAATGGAACTTCCAATCCTAGTCTTCTGAGAATTCACCATATGATTTTCATAGTAGCTGCATGAGTCTACAATCCCACCAACAATGGAGCAGAGTTCCTTTTTCCCTGCAGCCTCACCAACGTTTGTTATCAGTTGATTTCTTGATGGCAGCTATTCTTTCAGGAGTGAGATGATACCTCAGTGCTGTTTAAATTTGCATTTCTCAAATGACCAATGATGGTGAACAATTCTTCATATATTTATTTGCCATTTGTATATCTTCATCTGAGAGCTATGTGTTCATCTCAGATGCCCATTTTTGGAGAGGGTCTTTGAATTTGGCAGTGTTGAAGTTTTTCAATTCTTTATATGTTCTGGATATAAGTTCTTTGTCTGAGAGGTTGCTGGCTAAAATTCTTTCCCATTCTGTGGGTTTTCTTTTCACTCTGATGGTGATTTCTTTTGAAGTGCAGAAACTTTTCAATAATATGAGATCCCAGTTGTTGATTCTTTGAAGTGTTTCTCATGCAGTTTGCGATTTGTTCATGAATTCTCTGCCTACCCCTATGTCTCCAATATTTCTACCTAACTTGTCTTCCAGTAGAGTTAGTGTTTCTGTTTTAATATTTAGATCTTTGATCCATTTAATTTTGTGCATGGTGATAAGCATGGATCTAGTTTCAGTCTTCTGCATGTGGAGAGCCAATTTTTCCAACACCATTTATTAAAGAAGCTATCCTTCTTCCAGTAAACATGTTTAGCCACTTAGTCGAACAGCAGGTGGCTTTGTAGTTGTGCTTGCATCCTCTGATATGTTCCATTTATCCTCAGGTCTATTTCTTTGCCAACACCATGCTGATTTGATCACTGTGGCTTTGTAGTGTAGTTTCAAGTCAGGAATTGAAATGTCTCCTGCCTTGCCTTTGTTGCCGAGAATTGTCTTTGCTATTCTAGGTTTCTTTTGTTTCCAAATCAATTTTAAAAGTGTTTTCTCTAGATATGTGATGTATGTTAATGGTATTTTGATTGAAATTGCACTGAATTTGTATAACAGTTTTGGGAGTATGGCCATTTTCACAATGTTGCTTCTTCCCAGCAAGAGCAAGGATTATCCTTCCATTTTCTAACATCCTCTTCAAACTCCTATTTTAACACAGCATAATTTTCAGCAAATAGGTCTTTACATTCTTAGGTTGATACCTAATTATTTCATTTTTAAAGGCTATTGTGAAGGGCTGTATTTACATAATTTCTCTCTCAGTGAGTTTCTTGTTTGTGTATAGGAATGCTATTGATTTTGGGGTATTGACTTTGCATCGGACTACACTGCTGAATTTGTTTATTACCTCTAGTAGTCTTTTAATGGGGTTTTTGAGGTCTTTTTTATAGAGTATAATGTCATCTGCAAGTAGTGATAATTTGACTTCTTCCTTTCCTATCTTTATTCCTTTTATTTCTCTCTCTTGTCTGATTGCCCTGGCTATTGTTTCCAGAATTATATTGAAAAGGAGTGGTGATAGTGGAATCCTTGTCTTGTTCCTGATTTTAAAGTGAACACTTTTAGTTTTTGTCCATTTAGTATAATATTGGCTCTTGGTTTGTCATAGTTGGCCTTTATAAGGTTGAGGTAGACACCATGCATTTGGAGTTTCTGAAGGGTTTTTATCATGAACATGTGTTGGACTTTATTGAAAGCTTTTTCTGCATCTATTGAGATGACCATGTGGTTTTTGTTTTGGGCTCTGTTGATATGGTGTATCACATTTATTGATTTGCACATGTTAAACCATCCCTGCATTCCTGGATTGAACCACACTTGGTCTTGATGATTTGCTGCATTCTACTTGCCAGTATTTTATTGAGAATCTTTGCATCAGTGTTCATTAGTGAGATTGCCCTATAGTTCTCCTTTTTGGTTGGGTCTTTCTCCGGTTATGGTATGAGAGTAATACTTGCCTCCAAGAATGATTTAAGGAGGATTGCTTTCTTTTCAATTTCACTGAAAAGTTTAAGGAGTATTGCATCAAATCTTCTTTAAAATTCTTGTAGAATTCAGCAGTGAATCCATCAGGACCTGAGCTTTTCTTTGTTGCTAAGTTTTTAATTACACTCTCAATTTCAGTAGCTGATATTGGGTTATTCAAAATTGCTATATCTTCTTGGTAGAGCTTTGGTTGTTCATATATTTCTAGAAATCTGTCCATTTCCTCTGGTTTTCCACTCTATGTGAGTAGAGATTTTCAAAGTAGGTAATCATGATCTTTTGAATTTCCATGGGATCTGTAGTAATTTCCCCCTTTTTAGTCCTTATTGCATGAATTTTTGTTTGTTCTTTATGTTTCTTTATAAGGTTAGCTAGAGGTTTGTCAATTTTGTGTATTCTGTCAAAAAAACAGCTGTTTGATTCATTAATTCTTTGTAATTTTTTTCAGTTTCAATTGCATTGATTTCTGCTCTTATCTTTACAATTTCCTCTCTTCAATGAGCTTTGGGTTTAACTTGCTCTTCTTTTTCTAGAAGCTTGAGATGAAGCATTAGGTTGTTTGTGCTCATTCTGGTTTTTGATATGACAATTTATTGCTATATATTTCTCTCTTGAGACCCCTTTCATTACATACCACAGATTACAGTATGTTCTTTCCACATTTTCATTGAATTGTAGGTATTGCTTCATTTCTTCTTTAATTTCATCTGTAGCCCACTGTTGTTCAAAAGGTTGTTATTTAATTTCCATGTATTTATGAAAGTTTTGTAATTTCTTTTGCCATTAATTTCCAATTTTAGTGTGCTATGGTCAGATATTACACGTGGGATAATTTCAATACATTTGCAGTTACTGAAGAATGTTTTATGGGATAATATGGTCTATTTTGGAGAATGTCCCATGCACAGCTGAGAACAATGTGTATTCTAATGTGGTTGAGTGGAACACTCTGTAAACATCTACTAAGTACATTTGCTCACAGGTATGATTCAGTTCTATTATTTCTGTGCTTGTTTTGTCTAGTTGATCTATCCCTTTGTGACAATGGGGTATTAAGTTCTCCTGTTATAATTGTGTTCTTGTGTATTTGATTTTGCATGTCCATTAATATCTGTCTTGCATAATTGAGTGCTCCTGTATTTAGAGCACATATATTTATTATTGTTAGTTCTTCCTCTTGAATTTTTCCATAATGAGTATGTGGCGAACTTCTTTATCTCTTTTAATGATTTTAGGTTTGAAGTTCATGTTGTCTACTCATAGAATAGTTACCCCTGATTTTTTCTGGATTTCTGTTCATAGAATACTGTTTTCCATCCTTTGACTTTTAATCTATGAGTTGCTTTTTGGGTCAGATGTGTTTCTTGTATACAACATATTGTGGGATCATGTTTCTTGATCCATTCTGTCAACCTATTTCTTTTGATAGGTGAATTGAGTCCATTTACATTTATGGATATCACTGATATGTACTGGCTCAACTTTGCCATGTTATGTTCCAGTGTTTGCTTTCTGCTTTTCCCCCTTGTTTAATTGCTTGTCCTACCTGCTGGTCTCTTTCCATTGTTGTTCTGGGGATTGTGGTCATTTTTATCTCTATCTAGTATGTCTTTCAATACTCTCTCTAGGGTTGGTTTAGTGGACATGAATTTCTTCAGTTGTTCTTTGTCCTGGAAGTATCTTGTTTCTCCATTAAATTTGAATGAAAGTTTTGCTGGGTACATCAGTCTGGGTTGAAAGTTGTTTTCTTTCAGGGCTTGAAATATCTCACTCCAAGCTCATCTTGACTTGAGGTTTTTTGCTGAAAAGTGTGCTGTGATTTTTCTTTTGTACTGGTGATTGAACTCACAACCTTGCACTTGCCAGGCAGGCGCTTATGCCACTGAGCTAAATCCCCTGCTTTGATTCTAATGGGCTTTCCTTGATAGGTGAGTTGTATCTTTTCTCTAACAGGTTTTAATATTCTGTTTTTATGTTGTATGCCTGAGACCTTAATTGTTACATGTCTGGGTGTAGATTTATGTTCATCATGACTGTTTGGTGTGCTATATGCCTCATTTATCTGCACATCAGAATTTTTCCCCATGTTTGGAAAATTTTCTGCTATTGCTTCTGTGAATAGTTTAGTTATGTCATTTGCAGTGACTCCTGCATCTTCACTGATGCCTATTGATCTTATATTATTTCTCTTGGCATCATCTTGAAGCTTCTGGATTGTCATGTCATGCTGCTTTGTTATTTTTAAAAGTTCTATCCTTTCATGATTGCTAATTGTGATCCTGTCCTCAAGATCCGAAATCCTACCCTCAGCTTCATTTAAACAGTTTTGCATGCTTTCAATAGAATTTTTTGTTTCTTAGACATCTCTTTGAGTTTGTTTCATGAATTCTGCTTGTTTTCTATATTGTTCATTCAAGGTTTCAATCAGTTTCCCGTGCTCCTGTACTTTTTTCTCTATTTATTCTTTAAGTGCGCTCAGCAGCTCCTTCACTAAGGTTGTTATTTCTGTTTTTACACGGGAAAGTACTTCTAATTTGATTTCCTCTATAACCTCATGGAGTTGTTTTTTTTTATTTCACTTGCTATCTTTTCAGAGATTTCCCAGGTGTTAGTTTTGAACTCCTCTATTTCAATGTCTCCTGTACTTGCACCTGGTGGACTAGATGTTTGAGACTGCATTTTGCTTTTTTGTTTTGCCATTTTCCCCTTTTGTGTTAATATTTGGTCCTTCAGTCCCAATAGTGTCAACTGTTGGTAGTGTGTATCTTGGGGTCCTAATGTGAGGTTGATGCTTGTCCAATTGCTGGGTCCCACAATGAATATTTGGGCCAGTCACCTGACTTCCCCCTTCAGGGACTGTTGGGTGAGTCCTATATTCTTCCTGGGCTGGCAAGCCTAGTAGTATTGATGTAGGTCAACTTTTAGTCCTTGCTATTACTTTATCTTCAGGTTATTCCAGGTCATCAAATCTCCCTGTCTATAATGTTTGTGCCAGCTGAGGCTCTACTGTGTCTCTCTTGTGTGCCTGTGTGTTTCATTAGCCCTTTTGATTTTCTTCAAGTTGGTGTAGTTCTTTTTGGCACACTCCTCAACCTGCCTGATGTTTTCTGTGTGCAGGAAAGAGTCACCCATGCTCTTGTCAGACTCACCAAGGTCTTACAATTAGTAGGTGGGAGCCTTACTAGTGGCCCTATTTACCCACTGTACATCTCTATTTTAGGGGCATACTCACCACACTGACTGGAGCCTGCTGAGATCTTCTGTTTGGGTGAGGCAGTCACTGAGTCTCCCTTTGAGCTAGCACAGTTAATCCACTGTAGCCCAAGATTCTGGGAGAAAGGGTGGGAGCTGAAGATCAAATGCAGTATGAGGTCCAGGAGATAGGGAGTGTTCCCGAGGAGCCTGCAGATGTCCTGGGTCTTGGTGTCTGCTGGGTGTGGGCCACAGGCCCAGGGCAATGTGGTGTTCCTCAGTGCGAGCTGGGGTTGCGCCTGTTTCTATGTTTTGAGTGATGTTTCAAAGCTTCCTCAGTGCACTGGGAATCACCTGGCCCACTTTTGGCTCCTGGGACATACTGCTGGCAACTGCTTGCCACGTGGAGCTCACTGGCTGTGGGCCAGTTGGTCCCAGGAGTACCTCTTGTGCATCTTAGGATGATTTTCAGATGCAAGGCTTGGTCTTACCACGTGGGAGCAAAGCTCCAAGGTTGCCCTGTGCACTGGGATTTAACTTGCGTGTGTCGTCCGGGCCTGGGGCTGGATTCCGGGCTCTGCTTGCTGCTTGGAGTTCGTGTACTTGTTGCATTCTTTTTTTTTTTTATCAGTTCCAGGGATCGAACTCACATCTGCCTGCTTGCAAGGCAGGCGCTTATGCCGCTGAGCTAAATCCCTAGCTCCACTTGTTGCATTCTAATTGCCAGTATTTTGTTGAGGATTTTTGCATCTATGTTCATTAGAGAGATTGGCCTATAATTTTCTTTTTTTGTGGGGTCTATCTCTGGTTTTGGTATTAATGTCATACTTGTTCCAGGAATGAGCTAGGGAGACATGCTTCCCTTTCAATTTCATTGAATAGTTTGAGGAATGTTGGCATTAAATCTTCCCTTGAATTTCTTGCAAATTCTGCGGTGAATCCATCAGAACCCGTGCTTTTCTTTGTTGGTTAGATTCTAATTACATTTTCAATTTCATTAAGTGAAATTTCTTTATTCAACAATTTTAAATCTTCTTGATTCAGCTTTGGTAATTCATGTTTCTAGGAATCTGTTCATTTCTTCAGTGTTATCAAACCTATGAGAGCAAAGGTTTTTGAAGTAGGTATTGACAATCTTCTGTATTTCCACAGGGTCTGTAGTAATTTTACTTTTTCATTTCTTGTTGCATGGATTTGAGTTTTTTGTTTGCTCTTTTTGATAAGGATAGCAGGGGATTTATCAGTTTTATTTGTTCTTTGAAAGAACCAACTCTTTGATTGATTGATTAATTCTTTGTATTGTTTTCTTAGTTTGAATTGCATTAATTTCTGCTCTAATCTTTAAAGTTTCCTCCCTTCTTTTGGCTTTGAGCTTGATTTGTTTTTATTTTTCTAGATTTTTGAGGTGCAGCATTAGGTTGTTTATTTGTGTTTATTCCATTTTCCTCAAGTGTGAGTTTAATGCTATAAATTTGCCTCTGAGGACTGCTTTCATTGTGTTCCACAGGTTCACATAAGTTCTTTTGCATTTTTGTTTGATTGTAGATACTGTTTATTTTCTTCTGTCAACCATTGGTTGTTTAGAAGAGTGTTATTTAATTTCTATGTGTTTATGGGCTTTTTGTGTGGATTTTTGTAGTTAATTTCCAATTTTATTGCACTATGGTCAGATAATATGCATTTAATTATTTCAGTTCCTTTGTATTTACTTAAGC
This sequence comes from Dolichotis patagonum, assembly GCA_004027295.1. NCBI lineage: Eukaryota > Metazoa > Chordata > Mammalia > Rodentia > Caviidae > Dolichotis > Dolichotis patagonum. The sequence goes on from PVJX010029182.1 coordinate 19,151, forward strand.
ATGTTCTGTGGGCTAATATATGATCTATTTTAGAGAATGACTCAAGTACAACTGAGAAGAATGTGTATTCTGATGTTGTTGGGTGGAACATTCGGTACACATCTACTAGATCAATTTGTTCACAAGTTTGATTCAGTTCTATTATTTCTTTGCTGATTTTTTTGTCTGGTTGATCTGTCTCTTTGTGCCAATGGGGCATTAAGGTCCTGCATTTTAATTGCATTATTGTTCATTTGATTTTTCATGTCTGTTAAGATTTATCTTACATAGCTGGGTACTCTTGTATTTGGTGCATATATATTTATGATTGTAATCTCCTCCTCTTCATCTGTTCCCATAGCAAGTGTGTAGTGATCTTCTTTATCTCTTTGAATCATTCATGGTTTGAAGTTCACATTGTCTGCAAACAGAATAGCTTTCCCTGCTTTTTTGTGGTTTCCTGTTGCATGGAGTATTATTTTCTATCCTTTTACTTTTAGTCAATGAATTTCCTTCTGAATTAAATGTATTACTTATACACAGCATATTGATGGATTTTGTTTCTTAATCCACTCTGCCAGTCTGTTTCTTTTTATTGGTGAGTTGAGATCATTGACATTGATAGATATAACTGATGGATACTTACTTATCACTGTCATGTTATCTTTCTGATGTTTGTTTTCTACTTTTTCTGTTTGTTTGCCTTGCTTAGTGGATTTATTCTGTTATTGTTGTTGGGGTTATATTTATCTTTGTCTCTTTCTAGAATGTCTTTCAGTACTATTCGTAGTGTTGCTTTGGTGGTCATGAATTTCTTCAGTTGTTGTTTGTCTTGGTAGTATATAATTTCTCCAACAAATTTCAAAGAGAGTTTTCCAGGGTACATTAACCTAGTTGAATTTTTTTTATTTTAAAGAGAATAAAACAAAAGAGGGCAGAACACAGCAGATCAGAACAGGACAACATAGGCAACACAGTACTTTACATTAAAACAACCAGACATTAACAGTAGCTATCACAATATATCTTTCTCTGCTATATCTGAGCATAGTTTCAAATACAATAATATCAAACATAACAAAATAGTATAAAACCATTCAAAGAGTGAAAGAATTACAGTGCTTTCTGAATCAAATAACAGAGAATGATCAATGGGTACTATAATATCTCATTTTTGATAAAAAATTTTGTTTATACTATCACACATATTCAAATCCCAAGAAGACACAATGTGATAGATAGAACAAATGGTAGTAGAATAGAAGCATGGTAGGACTTCTAAGAAGGATGATATTAAATCAGCAGTAGCTGTCATAATGTTTTGTTTTCTTCAAAACAGCTGTTCATACCATCATGCATGATATAGTCAAACAAAACAGAATAAAACCATTCCAACTGATGAATGAAAATATTAAAAGGCTTCAAAGCTATGAGATGGGGACTCATGCTTACCATAAAATCTGATATACTCTTATCAACTCTCATACTAGGGAGACTATACAGTATTTACACATGTGAGTCTGGTTTATTTCGCTTATGAGTATGGCCTCAAGTCATGTCCATTTATTTATAAATATCTCGATGTGGTCATTCTTTATAGCTGAGTAGTACTCCATTGTATAAAAATGCCACAACTTTTTAATCCATTCCTCAGTTGATGGGCACTTAGGTTGTTTCCAAGATCTGGCTATTACAAATTGTGCTGCTATAAACATGGGTGCACATATATCACTGTGATATGATGTTTTCAGATCTTCTGAGAATATGCCTAGAAGTGGGATAGCTGGGTCAAATGGGACTTCCAAACCCAGCTTTTTGAGGAATCTCCCGACTGACCTCCACAGTGGTTGCACCAGTCTACACTCCCAGTGTAGAAGAGTTCCTTTTTCCCCACAGCCTCTCTAGCACTTGTTGTTGGTAGTTTTTCTATTCTGGCCATTGTTTCTGGGATGAGATGGAATCTCAGTGTGGTTTTAATTTGCATTTCTCTAATGACTAATGATGATGAACATTTTTTCATATATTTATTTGCCATTTGTATTTGTTCATCTGAGAACTGTGTATTCATTTCAGATGCCTATTTTTGGATCGGATCTTTGAATTTCACGGGTCTCACTTTTTTAAATTCTTTATAAGTTCTAGACAGAAGTCCTTTTTCTGAGGGACAATCCATTAAGATTTTTTCCCAATTCGTGGGTTTTCTTTTCATTGTGCTGGAAATCTCTTTCAACATGCAGAAACTCTTTAATAAGATATGGTCCCAGTTATTGATTCTGGGAAGTATTTCCCATGCAGTTTGATTCTTGTTCATGAATTCTCTACCTACCCCTATATCTTTGAGGTTTTTAGCTGTTTAGTTTTTAACAGGTTTAGTGTCTCTGTTTTAAGATTTAGGTCTTTGATCCATTTAGATTTTAGTTTAGTACATGGTGATAGGCATGGGTCTAGTTTTAGTCTTCTGCATATGGATAGCCAATTTTTCCAGCACCATTTGTTGAAGAGACTGTCATTCTTCCAGCAAACATGTTTGGCCCCTTTATCAAAGATAAGGTTGTTGAGTGAGTTTGTGGTTGTGGTTGTATCTTCCAATCTATTCCACTGATCTTCAGGTCTGTTTTTATTCCAGTACCATGTTGATTTTATTACTGTAGCTTTGTAGTATAATTTCAAATCAGGGATTGTGATGCCTCCTGCCTTGCCTTTGTTGCTTAGACTTGCCTTTGCTATTCTAGGTCTCTTCTGGTTCCAGATGAATTTTAGGAGTGATTTCTCTAGATCTATGAGGTATGTTAGTGGTATTTTGATTGGGATTGTGTTGAATCTGTATAGTAATTTTGGGAGAATGGCCATTTTCACAATGTTTGTTCTTCCTATCCATGAACAGGGGATGTCTTTCCATGTTCAGAAGTCCTCTTTGATTTCCTTTTTCAGGGCATTAAAATTTACCTTTTATAGCTCTTTTACTTCTTTTGTGAGATTAATTCCTTTTTTAAAAAATAATTTTAAAGAGAAAAGAACAAAACAAAATATAATAAAGGGTAGCAACAATACAGTATTCCAAGGAAAAAAGGAAAAGAACAACAAAAAACACCTAAAAAAATTATTGCTTGATAAAATACATACTGACTTCTTGGAAATAGTTGTTCAATTTACAAAGTTAAAACATGTAAAGTAGACATTCAAACAGTGAGACTGTTAACAGTTCTGCTCCACAATCTGACAAAAACAGCAATATGGTCATCCATCTTACCCACTCAAATATACATGCAATTGTATCAAAAGAGTAGAATTAAACACAACAAAACAGAGCAAAGCGGATCACAAGAAAGCAATATAAGGGACAAAAATTTCAAAACTAGACAATTGGTGATATTCACTCTCTATCATATTGACTCTTGTTTTCTTCCAAATAGTTGTCCATATTGTCACATACAGGAAATTCACTTGAAGCAACCTTGTATGGAATTGATCTGAGCAAGGGGAGGAGGGCATTTCAAGTCTTCAAGACCAGACATTAGGGAAGCCAAGAATGGCTGTCATAGTGTCTCTCATTCTTCTCAAAACAGCTGTCCATACCTTAATATGAGTTGACCTTAAACAGGGCAAAGCAAGCTAAGATCACTTTGAACAAAAAGTGATAGTTTTGCTGGACTTCACATCATGACATTATGGAATCAGCACTGGGTATTGTAGTGATTCTTTTTCTAAAAAGTAGTTGTTCATTTCAACATGTGTTATATAGTTGGTTCCCGTAAACTGTTTATAAGCTCTACACCTGCATGAGTCTCTACTTGTATATCTATCATTTCTGTATTAGCAGGAAAAACAAAACAAAGAAAGATAAAACAAAACAATTCCTAGAAAAGCATGAGGCAGAAAAGTTACATAAAACCACAATACAAGGTGATCTACAATGGTTACCATGGTGTCTCAGCAGTGTATAACAACATTAATAAAAACGAAGCATTGGAGATATTATAAGACTTCAAAAGCAAGTAATAATCAAACCAGAGTGGGTATCTTAGTGAATCTTGTC
>PVJX010029183.1:0-12028 GCA_004027295.1 Dolichotis patagonum
AGAAAAGGCCAGGAGATGGATTAGTGCAAAGACCTCACGTGCAGTCAACCTCTAGCACGAGAGAAAGAGAGAGAGAGAGACAGAGAGACAGAGAAAGCAGAAGTTTGGCTGAGGCATGGGAAGGGAAGGCGGGGGACTGGCAACTGGCAGGTGGGGTTCATACCTCCCCGTGCTAGGCGCTGAGCTAGGCTGGGGTGATCCTAGCCCTGTGCCGAGTAGTGAGGGGAGCAGCAGAGTGAGTCCCAGGGCAGGGTCCACCGGCCCACCAGACCCTCCCAGCTGGTGTCACCCTCTGTCCCCTTCAGGAAGGGGTAGAGAGGAAGGGAGGGGGGAGGAAACAGAGGAAAGAAGGGCTAAGAGGAGGGCTAAGTGGAAGGGTGACCCCCAACTATTTCCTCCCCACCCACCTGAGGACCACATTGCCCCATGGTGCCCACCTTTCCAGAGGGCAAGAGACCCCTGCTGGCTGCACGCTAAAGACCCTGTGAGGTCCTCCTGCCCCTCAGTAGAGGAAGCTGCACTCCACCACTGCCACAGTGCCCTGGAGGAGGTGGCTTTGTCTGGAGTCGGAGCCAAAGGGTCACCCAGCAAGCTCCTGCCCCACCCTGCAAGCTGGCGGCTGCTCCAGCCTGTCTCTCCATCCGCTAAGTGGGTGTCTATGCAGTGGGAGGGCATGAGGTGCTCCAGGCTCCAGGGATACCTGGCTACTGTGTCCCCACTGCCCAGGCCTTGCACATGGTCACTACTGGGGTCTGACCTGTGGCATCTGGTGCCATCTCTGGAGGTGACAGATGGCAACATCCTGTCCACCCAGTGGGCTGGTCGCATCCCCTGCCTGGTCCTTGAAGACCCTGCCTCACCACTGGGCTCTGGTGACAAGGACCTCCTACCCCCTTTCCTGAGTCTCCTCTGATGCTGGCCAAGGACCCCTGCAGGGTCTCCCTGCCTCTCTTGGACTGTACAGGGCCAGGCTGGGTTGAGGCTCCATTTCCCCAGGAGCCAGGCCAGGGCTGAGGTCCTTGGAGGACCTCAGTCCTCTTGGGCACTTCATGGGAAAAGGTGACACCTCGCCTTCTCCCAGCTGGGTTCCCCCTGTGTCCTGCCCCTCAGTATCAGTGGGGTCTGAGACCCTGGCCTGACCCCCTGCCCAGGGTGCCCCCTTCCCTGGTCCCCAGGGCTGTGAGACTCACCTGGAGCTCTGTGGCTGCTGTGCCTGCACCTCTGCCCTGGATTCACACTTCTGCTCCAGGAACCTGCCTGTGAGTCCCTGCACTGCAGAGCCTTCGCTTGCCCCTCCCCAAGAGGGTCACAGCTTCCTGTGAAGAGCATTCAGGCTGTCCTCCACCTGTGCTGTTCAGGGAGGGGCCACAGACTCCCCGTGGCCCAACAGAAGGTGGGGGCGAGTGCACACACACACACACACACACACACACACACACACACACACACGGTGGCACTCAGGTGGTGTGAGTGGAATCTGCACATCAGCTCTGGGTTCTAGTACTCCCCAAAGCAGCCCTGGACCCCAGGGCAGGGTCGGGACCACCCAGGTTTGCCTCAAATATGCCCTGGTCAGATGCGAGTGGATTCAGGCTTGAGCAGCAACCCCCCGGGCCTGCACTTCTGTGGGTCCACTCCAACTGTGGCCAGGGCAGGGTTCCTGTCCCCAAACCCTGGGACCTGGCTACTGGGACTTTCCTTGGCCACCTGGCCACTGCTCATGCTAACTGGAGACTCGGAAGAACTCTGAGGACCCTGAGGTCTCGGCTGTCTGGGCTGGGAGCCCCCTGGCAGCTATAGAGAACCTGGCCCCAAGCTGACCCCTAACCCGACACAGATGCCTGGAGGAATCTGCCCTGCCCAGCCTGGGTCGGACCCAAACTGCCCAGGGGACTATGGGCAGTGGGCTTCCTGCAGTGGCTACCACTTCTCATTGATGGTGCTTTTGTGGCCACAGCAAAGCAAAGTGAGCCTTTCTTCCTGGTTGTCTCTCTCTCCTCCTTGTCCCCCTTTTGTCTTTTTTTTTTTTTTTAATCAGTACCGGGGATTGAACTCACTATGGCACGCTTGCAAGGCAGGCACTTATGCCACTGAGCTAAATCCCCAGCCCCGCTTTTGTGTTTTCGAGACAAGGTCTCCCTGTAGAGTTCAGTCTGGCCTTGAGCTCACTGTGTAGCCCACGATGGGCTTGAACTCACAGCGATCCTCCTGCCTTAGCCTCCCAGGTGGTGGGAATTACAGGCATGCACCACCATGCCTGGAATCTTCCTGGTAGTCTCCTCTGCCAGGTCAGCAACCCTGCAGGTTGGGGACCCAATGGCATCACCAAGGCTTAGAAAATGGGACCCAGAGGGTGGCGCTGTGGTGCCCGAGGGCTGCGAGCTGAGGAGACAGGGCTGCTCGGATCTGCTCAGCCCTCCTCCCTCTGCTCCTCCTTCTGGCCTTTGCAGTTCCCTGTGCTCTGCTTGTGTCACTGACCAGGGAAGAGGAACCGTGCCAGGGCCGAAGGTCAGCATCACCGCTGTTGAGGCCTCCAGCTGGTGTCCTGATCCTTCCATCTCAGTCAGCACCTGTGATCCTGAGGGGACAACCTTGATCCTCTCACGGGAACCTGCCGCCCCCAGCGAGCAGCCCCAGGTCCCACTTCTGTCTGAATGCTGCACGGATGAAGCATCAGGCTTCTTGGAGACTTTCTTTGTGAGCCCCAGTCTCACTTCTGAGTATCTTTTCTCCTGCTAATCTGTCTACTATCGCTGATTTTAGCGCATGATCACAGAAGCATCAGAGACAGAATTCTAACAATGAGGGGTGAAGTTTCCGTCAGTAAATTAGAGCAAAGTAAAAGGAAACAGGGAGATCATTTGCAAATGGGGTGGGGATCAGGAGATGGAAGAGGGAGGGGGTAAAAAGAATTAAGATGTGTTAGGGGCAGGTACCAGCTGCCCACAATGCACGTCCTTCTGTAGTCCACCCCTGTATCAAGGCAAACATTAAAAAATAAGAATTGGGAGCAGAGGGGGAGAGGGGAGGGTCGGGGGTCAAGCCCAGGGCTAGTCAGCTAGTCCTGGACTTGGTTCCCTAGTGAGTTGGGTCCTAGATGCAGAGAACCCTCTGCCTGTGACCCGTTCTTTGCTTTTCCTCTGGGGAGTGCTTGGTTCTTTCTGGTAACAGTTTCCACTGTTCACAGCAATAGGCATGCCCCAGCCAAAGATGGTCAGAGCTTTATTTTCTTGCTTTCTAGCACTGGGAATTGAACTCATGACCTTGAGTTTGCCAGGCAGGTGCTTACACCACTGAGCTAAATCCCCGGCCCAGAGCTTTATTTTAAAAAGATAATGTGGAGGCCAGGAGTCTCACTCCACTACAGGTGCTGGGCGGGCTTCTCTTCTCCATGCTCGAGTTTGCTCCTTTCTTGGCTGTAGTTTTCTTACAGACAGCAGTGCATAGACGGTGTCACACAGTGTGTGACATTTTGGGGTTAGCTCTTTAGCTCACGGTGATGTCCCTGAGGACCAGATGGTTGGGGGTGCTGAAGGTAACCAGAATACGCCTCTTTGACCTAAGATCTACCTTGAGCTAAAGACAATCAGGAAGAGAATTTTCTACCTCCCTTCTCCCTCTCTTTCCTAAGGAAAGGCAGGCTGTCTGTCCATCCTCTTCTGGACATCACCGAGATCTGAGTGCAGGCTGCAGAGGAGGCTGTAAACAAGGCTTTCTACGGCACAGGCTCTCAGGTGAAGGCAGAGATAAGGACCACACACCTGTCCACCCACAGAATAAAGTTGCAAGCTCACGGACTCCATCCCAGAGAAAGAATTTCAAGGATGCATCCGTAAGAGACATAGGAATGCAAAAGTACACACTCAGAGAAAGAGAGTGCGGGGCCTGGAGGGGGAGGTGAGTTATTTCTTGGAACCAGGAACATTTACGCTTCTCTTGTGGGAGTGGAAACCCCACAAAGGTCGCCCCCTCCCAGAAAGGTGCTGGTCAGTGTTGCAGGTGTGAGCCCAGTCTTTTTAAAGAAGTGGATAGTTAAGGCACTCTTTGAAGTCTCTCAGCCTGTTCACCTTAGAACCACATTCTTGCTGTTTACACTTTTTAACTAAGTCCATCTTGGGACTTACAGTATTCTTTTTCTTTTTTTAAATTTTATTTAGAAAGAAAGAAAAAAAAAACCAACCAAACAAAACAGAAAAAAGGGTAGCAACAATACAGAATTCCAAAGGAAAAAAGGAAAAGAACAACAACAACAACAACAACAACAACAACAAAAAACCACTAAGAAATCACTAGTTGATAAGTTACATACTGTGACTTAGGTATTCTTAAGGAAGCTTAAGTGTGAGAGTGAAGCAGGAGATTAGAAGTGGGGCAACCAAAAAACCAGCTGGGTGGAGTGCTCCGGGGTCGTAAGACCGGATGCTAATTCACCGAAAGGGAGTGACCAATCAGAAAGCGACACTCTCAATCCTTCATTTCCATACGGGCACAGCCAATCAAAAGGCGTTGTTGCCGATCATTTACATCCGACAGAAGGCCACAGGAGCTTTTGATGTCCCAGTGCTGAGCTGCCACGAGGTGGAGACCCAGGCGGGTGAAGACCCCAGGGCTACCACAATCCTTTTCAGGGACTCATTCTCGCCCTGCAGAGTGCACTTCTCTTCTGTCTTCCCGCTGCTTTGCAGAGTACACTTCTCTTCTGTCTTCCCGCTGCTTTTTCCATGTGCACTGTCCGAGGACAGGAAAGAAGCCTTCTGCGGTGACAGCGCATCTGAGGGGAAGGAGCCTGCTAGCCTGCATTTATTTTGAGGCGTTTACTCAAACGCAATCGGTGAAGTTTAGCAGCACACAGACTCTAGCTTGTTTGTTAGAGAAATCCAATTTTCAGCAGCAGTAAAGGAAAAAGCTAAATAAATGTATCTGTGTTTTTGTGACCACAGGGTCCTTAACATATTTTACTAGAGGGCTTAGAACCTTTATCAGGTCTCTGTTTTGTAGACCTGAAGACCTTTATGGTGGTGAGCTCCAGATAATATAAACACAGCCTGGTGTAGACAGCAAAGTTGATTTATACCACAGAAGTAATAAAGATAAGTCGCTAGAATACTTGTATTGCCATTTTCACGGTATGAGCACACCTGTTACAAGAAGCTGACTTTTTACCATAGAGGTAGTTGAAAGTACACTGAAATAACTCGATGGGAATATGCTAAGAGAGGCTGAAGAACACATATTGGAAGGGGTAGTGGGACTGGGGTTATGATTTCTTGTGACTGTGGAATAATACATTGCAAGTATAGCTGGAGACAGCCAGTGGGGGCTGCTGCAGTGTTTAGAATTCCTTGCAATATCTAGCCTCGTTTTTTGTTTAATATCGTTATTACTGTAGTCTTTTTTCGAGCTGGGCATAATTTCAGCATTTGGGAGGCTGAAGCAAGAGGATTGCTTTGAGTTCTCGAGGCCAACCTGGGCTACATAGTGAGTAGCCTCCTTACTATGGGCTATGGAACTACAGAGTGAACTACAGTGTGAGACCTTGTCTCAAAAAGAAAATTCAGAAAAATTTTCTTTTTGCTTCTGTTTTCCTGTTGGGTGTTTAAGAGCAAGTCAAAGTAAGACCCAGGCCAATCAAAATTTCCACCATTGCTCTGCCATCTGCCATGTGCCTGTTTGCCTGTCTAGCTGGACAGATAGCTATTCAGGTCTATCTGTTAACTTCCACTAAGGTGTCTTAGAGGTTGCTTTTGGGGTTTTGTCTGGGGCCTCTTAGCTCCTCTACCAGTTATGTCATCTGCCAGCATGGGTCACAATGTTGCTTGCTACATGGCTTCCCTTGAAAGCACAGGGGATGCTTCTCTTTAGTCACCTTCTTTGTAGCACAGTGCACACTGGTCAATTCTTGTCCTCTTGATTGGCCAGTGACCTGGACACTATATGACACTGACTCTAAGACATTGTCACTCTCATCTTACCAACCAACCTGAGACATCTCATTTTATTTTATTTTATTTTATTTTGGTACCAGGGATCAAACTCATGACCTTGCACTTACCAGGTGCTTGAGCTGCTGGTAAATCCCCAGCAGAGCTGGAGCCATCTCACTTTAAATCATATGAACAAAGTTTTTTTGGTGAACATATATCATTTAATTATAAGCCAACTTAAACAGAACTTCTGAAGGATAAAACGTACCTGACAGCAAACATGCAGAAACATACATTTTAACATAAATCACAAAACCTTTATGTTACTGAAATTTAAGATTCTTATTTGCAAGTTTTACGTAAGTCTTGAGCCTAGTAGTTCTGCCCTACATTTTAAGTGTGTTTGGTAATCTTTTAATGTCTGCATAGCTATTTTTTTTAAATGGAAGGCCCTAACAGATCCAGACGTTTGAAAGGGGGGGAGAAAAGAGAAGTTGATACGAGCTCAAGAAAAAAGATATTTAAATGAAGCAGCTGTAGGTATTTTAACCAATTGTTAAAAGCATACACTTGTAGGCAGACAAAACATGCATGACACAAAACAGTTACTGTATATTAAATTAGAGCTCACTTTTAGATGTTAAATTATAATACTGTTTTTTCCCTTAGTTTTAGGTTTATAAATACAGACCATCAGAATTTTCCCTAGGGGGTATCTTTTAACCCATTTTTATTATATAAATTGTAACTGTATTTTTAAAAAACATTCTAAGCTCCTCTGAGTACCTTTTGCCTTTTAGTTAACACAATAGACTTATAACTAGTAAGAGTTATAAGAGGGAAAGAGAGAAGGGGAGTAGGATGGGATCTTTGTTCATTTTTTTCTGTATTATAAAATACCTTTAGAGACTGCCAAGCTGCATTTCCCCAAGAAATGAAGCCCTTTGCTTCAATATTTACCTGGTGTTATGGTTTGTGCCTGGATGCCCCCCCCCAAGCCTCATGTGGTCATGGGGGACTTTCAAAAGTGGCTGAATCCAGAGTTTGTGATTGTCTAGTGCTGGGATTGGTGGTATGGGTGCCAACCTGCCCTGGGGCAGGTAGCTGGCATACAACATAAGGGAGGGAAAGAGGCTTGTTCCTTTTGCCCTTTTGCTCTGGCCGCTTTTGGTATCTGTGGCAGCCACCAAGAACTGTTGTCCCTCAACCACATTAGCCTGCCTTAGAGTCAGCTGAGTATAGCCTGAAAACTCTACAAACTGTAAGCTAAATAAATTTGTCCTTCCTTCATTTTGGGTGTTGGGGATTTTGTCTCAGCAATGAAAGAAAAGTAACCAAGACCCCTGGCCTTTACCTCAACCCTATATGCTGAGATATGCAGAGGTGGCTATATAGAAGCAGATGTTCACTTCATTGGCCAAAAGAATATGACTGAGTCTGGCCAAGGTGCTGGTGAGTCTCAGCAATAACAAGGTAGCACCATGTAGATGAGAATTCTCCCCCACTCCATAGCTGGAATGGTGGCTCCAGCAGAAGCCTGTGAGATTCTAGGGCTAAGACGTGATATAATCTCAGCTGAGGACATGAGACTCAAAGAATTATACAGCCCATTTCACAGATGAAGAATTATACCTTCTTGGCAGTAAAAGCACCAGTCTTGCATACATCTCTGTATTGTCAATTGGAGACCATTGTGCCTGGTACAAAATTGCTGTTTCTCATTAGTCAATGCTTGCAGAGTTTCTTTTCTCTAGTACTCTGCTGTGACTTCCACCCATGTCCCTGATTGATACAAATAAAAACCATGCACTTGTGGGCTTGTGGCCCTTTGTTCCATAGAGAACATTGTGTCATCCCGGAGGTCCTCAACTGCAGAACTTTCTCTCTTTGTCCTTATTTTGCATCTGTGTTGTCTGATTGATGTACCTTACATTGGCATGCTCCTCAGGAGTTTTGGTAAAATACATTGTATCTTGGCTCTAGATTCTCCCACTGGTGGTATGCAAATATGTCCCTCCAAAGTTCCTTATCCTATTCTCCCAGAAACCAGCCCCAGCACAGGCTACTCCAGCCAGCAGAGCACTGTCTTTTATCTTTTCCTGCTGCAACATAGAAATGGGAGAAAAGAGAACTCCGCAGGTCATCATAGTGTGGTAGAAGGAGAGCTGGGCTGTGTGTCAGGAGGCTGGGAATCAGCTTCATATCCATAGACCACTGAGTGTGTTTCCAAGAGGCTCCTTTGGAGTCTCAGTTTCTTCATCTGTGAAATGGGCTGAGAATATCTATCTCCATGTGGCAGTTAAATTCCACTGTGTCAACTTGATTGGCTTTGGGATTCATCTAGAGGATTGGTGGAGCACACTTCTGTGTCAAGGTGGGTCACAGAGGTGTGGCCTTGGGCAAACGGTATGCTTAATCCCTTTTCCCTTCCTCTCTGGTGCCACTCTTCTGCTCAAATCACCTTTCCCCTGCCACGATGTTTTTGCCTGGGAACCAGCTGACCTTGGACTGAACCCTCTGAGACCGTGAGCCAAATTCAACCACTTCTCCTTTAAGTGTTGGGTGTTGGCTACTATGCACCAGAGGTGGGTAAGATGATTAGTATGCTGTGTGGTTGGGGAGCAGTACTCCATGGAGTACAGGTGACAGGCAAACACTAGCTGCCCTAACTCCCAACCCTAGGCTCCTCGATTATGATGGCCATGGGAGCCTACTCTAAGGTGTGTAGGTGGTCATGGGCCCTCTGGTGATTGGCGGCACCAATGTATCACCAGAGGTCATGGTGTGGGGAGCTTCAGGTCTGTGAGGGCAGCTTCAGGGGCCCTTCCTACCCTTCCCTCGCATTGCAGTAGCCTTTCTCACTGAGGTGAAGTGAGAGGCTTGAGCACAGCTCCTTTCTGAAGCGAGGGAAGGGCAATGAGCACATTCGAAAAAGGAAAGTTTGCTGGCCTCCTGTAGATGCCTTAGTTGTTCGTAGCCACTGCTGCCATCTTGAGTCACCAGGGATAGTGTCCACCACCCTGACCATGTGACCTGCTACAGGGTGCCTTCTGGAAAAGGACAGATGGGAATGAGGAGGGGTTGGAAGAGCAGGTGAGGGCACTGTTGTTCCACAGGGCAGCTGGGGAGAATAGCCCTGTGGTGGGTGACAGAGTTGTTCTGAGTTGTGCATCTGTGATGTCCAGTCAAGGCAGCTCCTCCTCTGGAGCAGGGCACGCTGTGGCGCCCTCAGCTGCAGTGACCACTGCTGCCCACCCAGACTGCAATGGCCTCTGTTGCATGTGAGCTCCCCAGCAGGAGAGACTGCAAACACCGTGATCTTTGTCTATAGAGATGCCTGGCCCAGCGCCCCCTCGGTGTTGCTATTGCTACTTAAGTGCTAGGACATTGTACTCATCCAACAGTGCTCAGGTAAATGTCCAACAGCTGCCTGTGGAGGCTCAGTGGCAGCCCCAGGCACCCCCAGTTCAGATAAAGAAAATCACCACAGGCCATTGCCCAGAGCTCCTCACCTTTATTCAAAACCATGATGCACAGAATTCCAGTATAAGTTTCTTTATAATACTTGCTGTATGGAATCTGAAACTCTTATCAACAAATTAAAGAAGTTATTAGTGCATACTAATGATCCAGAATAATGGGTTTGTGTCATTGTTTCCATGCTTTATAACATGCTTTATTTTCCCTCCTGCCCTCACCTCCCCCTTCCCCTTAACTGCCACCTAAGCTTTCATTGCGCTTTTTGTACCATATAAGCCAATGCAAATGCCATGGCTTTGACCCTCCAAAACTGTGAGCTGCATAAATTGCTCTTTTGTGCATACGTAGCCTGCATCAGGAGTTTTGTAAGAGTGAGGAAGACTGGTGAATATATGAGCTTCAAGCTCTTGTGAGGCCAGAAGTCCTTGAGATCCAGGGCAAAGGTCACATTTACATCCCAACAGATCACATCAGGGCTCCCCACAGATTTATGAGGTGTATTCTTTGCTAAATGAGTGAGCATCTGAGAAGAGATGATAAGCTGCAGGCACTGGGTCTCCAGGGTTCAAGTGCAGGAAAGCACAGGGTGTGGCCCACAGGGCTGAGCGTGGGAGCCACAGCCACACAGAAGCGTAAGACTGGGGGCAACGCGCTGTCATGGGCCCCTCGTTTCTGCCTTCTCTTTAGCAGAGGGCAGCAGGATCTCCCAGGCTGAACGGAAGCACGCAGTCCAGGGTGCAAGTAGTGCGGGAGCCATTTGGGACCTAGGGAGGACTTGATTTGGTCCCAGTGGAAGACACTTGTGGAGCCTTTAGTTCTGGTTATGGACCTGCTGGGGTCAGTTGGCACCTTTCCTGTTGCTCGGTGGCTTCTGATGTCTTGTACTGTTATTCTGGAAGCCCTGGGAAAACAACCCAGGTTAAAAAAGGCCTGTGGCATGGGCAGTGGAGGCCCTGCAGGCTCCTCCAGTGCTGGGCAGGGAGAGAGAGACATGGGGCTGGTCTGGATTCATTCTCTGGTGACATCTTACCCCCTACCTGGGGCCTTCTGTACTCACAGTGTTGTCTCTGGCTCCTGAAGCAGAAGCAGTGCTCCCTTGCCATAAGGCAGCCAGGAAAAATAATATGCCTCCTACCAGGAATCCGAGAAGATGCCACTCAGGGTTCTGGAGACAGAATGGGGGACAGGACATGATGATCTGTGCTCCCAACCCAGATGACCAGGCCAGGATTGGGCTCTGTGCGGGGCCATCTGAGCGACTTTCCCAGGGACTGGTCTCTCGGCTTCCTGGGAGAGCCGGCTTTGTGTGAGCTCAGAGAGGGAGGACGAATTGCTTGCGCACCCCCACCCCAGGCAAACTCTTGGCAGGCGAGGTGGGTGCCTGGGGGATGAAGCTGGGGCATTGCACAGACAGAGGGGCGACTGCTTCGTGTAGGAAGGTGGGGCTGGGGTTTGGGCTGCCATCCAGCCCTGGGGACAGACTGCGAGGTGAGCCCGGGAGGTGGAGTCCACACAGAGGCTCCCTGTGGACCCCGGGCTGCACTCAGTGCTCAGTGCTCCAGCAGTTCTCTGGCCCTAATGTCTGAGTGAGGCAGAGTGGGCTGCAGAGATGGTGCTCCGGGTGGTCTTTCCGGGGGGAGAAGGCACTGGCACTGCTCCTGTGGCTTGGTGTCCGCCTGAACGGATTCCACGGAGATCCAGGAAGCAGGGACATGCCAGGCCCCCTGTATCCGGAACCCTCAGGGGCACCCCGATGTGTGGCTCCGTGGAAAGCCCACGGCGTCAGCCAGGTGCTTTCTGCGGCAGCCGGTTCTGACAGCACCCCCTTTTCCAGCTTCCTCTGGGCTCCTTCCTCTCCCCTCTACAGGCAGCGCGAGGTGGGGACTCTCCGTGGTTCCGATGGTGAACACAGTCCCCAAGCCCTCAGTGAGTGCGACCACGGAGACGGGGAGCTGCGCTTGTACTCGGGTGGCAAGAGCGGAAAGCCCTGCAAAGCCACGCACGGGCCCACAGCGCCGCCTAGGGGCCGAGCGCATGAGCCCCTCAGCCTGCGCCGGGGCCCAGCCTGGAGCTGCCTCTTGCTGTCTGCCCTCCACGAGGACCGAGGTCTCAGGAGGGCTCAGGAACGGTGTCTTTGTGTCTTCGGGAGCTCAGGCCTGGGCAAACCCGAGGCGCGGACCGCTGCTTTCTGCGCTCAGGGCCCCGGCCTTGCTGCTACCTCCCAGCCTCCTGTGCAGCCCCTCTGCTCCCCGCGGGCCCTGGGCCAGGGTTGAGGGGCTCCTTGTGGGTTGTTCATGGTAGGAAAGCCTGGGCGTGCTGCAGGAATGCAAGTAAGGGTGAGGGGACACTGCAGGCGTGTGGGGAGGAAGGAGAGGGAGGGAGGGAAGGAGGGGGAGAGAGAGAGAGAGAAGAGAAGAGACAGAGAGAGAGAGAGAGAGAGAGAATCATTAGCACAGCAGAGGAGAGGCCTGTGGCTTGGCCACAGTGGAGTGTGAGAGAGGAGTTCGCTGGGGCAGGACACAGGACATTTGGGGTAACTGTCACAGGGAGGGGCTTTGCAGCCTCACAGGGAGAGATTAGTGAGTGGAGAGACAGGAGAGGGAGGATGCAGCCTGCAAGACTGA
>PVJX010029183.1:12128-23239 GCA_004027295.1 Dolichotis patagonum
GGGGCAGGGCGCAGCGTGAGGCGGGAGGGGTAGGGGGCAGGGGACGAGGAGAAATGGTTTCTGGAGGAACCTACAAGACAGAGCAGCTGACGCGCACACAGGACCAAGGGAGGCTCTGTGCCTCTGAGGGGACGCGAGAGCAGGCTTCCAAGCAGGCTTCCCCGCAGAGAAGCACCCAGCTGGGGGGTGGGGAGCCCGACGCCCTGGGGCCATGGGCATTGAGACTCAGGGCAAAGCCACCTCCTTCCTTGCTTCCCTGCCACCCGCCTGTCACTGAGCCCCGTGGACGCAGAAAACCAAAGCTGGTGCTCGGTCATCCCAGGGCAGCCCAGTGCCGCGTCCTGCGGTGGCAGCGGACCTAGCGTGGATTTCTCGTGGGAATCTAGAGGCACTTACTGGCCTCATCCTGAAGGCACCGCCACTGCAGGTGTCCGCTGATCTTCTGCTTGGTGTTGTATATTATTGGAAAGAGCGGCTTGCAAGTATCACAGCGCAAAATGCAGAAGGAAGCGTAGACTTCCTGTGTGTGAAAAAACAGTGTGTGAGCTGTGGAGAATAAGCCAGCAGGGGGAGAATGTGCACGTGGGATCTGTCTAAGGTTGGTATTTATGAGGCAAAAGCGAAAGCAAAACAAGGAGCTGTATGATAGGCTGAACTCAGGAAATTGGATCCTGACCTTGAAAACTCCGCTTTGCTTTCTGTATTACTGGATGCCAGTGACTGGCCGAGGCTCAGTTGCGTTTTCCTCTAAAAGAAGCCTTGGGTGGAAAACACTCACTTTTTGTTTCTCTTTATGATTCCAGTTTTGGTAAAGTTTAGGACACTTCTTCATGCAATTGGTTTTGCTTAGAGAAGAATTATTCAAGCTGTTTATCATTTTTAAGTTATTATTATTTATCTTTTTTAAGACAGGGTCTCGCTGTGTAGCTCAGGCTGGCCTTGAACTTACAGCATCCTCCTGCCTCAGCCTCCTAAGTGCTGGAATTATAGAGGCACACCACCATGCCCAGCTCAGTTTGTTTTAATTCTGTTCTACTAATGAGATCTCTGTATTTTCACGTTTAGTTTATTTTTTATTGCTTGATTACATTATCCATTAACGGGGCATGGAAAACACACACACACACACACACACACACACACACACACACACACACACCACACATAGTCTGAGGTTGCAATGTGGTATCAGTTGGTCTAACACATGTTAATGGAGCAAGAAGAATAATTCCCACTGAGTACTCGAAATGCACCCCAAGCCTCCATTCCTGCTGGGAAAGGCACTGTGATACGAGGTGGTGCCCTGAGCATGGAGCCAGATTTTGCTGTGGGACTGAGCAAGCCTGGCTGGGGAATGACTTGTAGCCACAGGTGCTCACCTCCTGTTCCTCAGATGGGGCTGTGTGGGGGTTGGGATTCCACAGGAACGGCGGGGAGGACAGCCAGGTGAGAGTGGGGAGCTGCACATGCAGGGACAGGAGTGCTGCCCTCAGCCCTTTGCCCCTGGCTGGTGGAGCTCTGCTTCTGGCTGTGCGCCTTGCTGGCTGCTGACCCGTGAGGCCCTGTCCTCTCCTTTTGTTCCTGTCTGTCCTTGGAAGAGTGACCACGGGGCTCCAGGTATGCCCAGGTTTTAGTGCTATGGCTGGGGGGCCACATGGAGAGATGAGGGCTCTACAGAGGCATGGTTCTGGGGATGCTGCAGGTACCCTGCAGGGGCACTGCCCCAGAGAGCAGTAGGCAATCCCCCAGATGCTGAGGGGACCTTGCTAGGGGAGGCATCTAGAGGCTGGGACCAAGAGGGCAGACAGAGGGCAGGACATGGGCTCTGTCCACCAGCCCCCTGGCTACTGCAGATGGAAGCAGGCAGGAGAGGGCCCCTGCCTGGAGGCTGCAGCTGTGTCACAACCTGCTCTCTCTGTGACCCTGAGCACAGGGCACCAGGGCAGCAGGACTGAGGGGCTCGGATCAGGGTGAGAGGAAGCAGGGAGAAGGGGAGCCAGGCCAGGCTGAGGTCCTTGGGCAGCAAGGGCCGGTGTGTGATGTGTGGGTGGGGAATGGCAGCCAGAGGAGCAGGCTGGGCAGGGCGGACAGTTGTGACCAGTGACCCAGGTGTGGCCTGCACTGCTAGCTCCTTCCAGGAACTTTGATCTTGCACCCTGGCTCCTAGGAGGTGTGTGGGAGGTACCCATGTAGCACGAGGTGTCCCGGGACTGGACTCCACAGTGCATAGCTGTGTGTGTGGTCCTAGGCTTTCCAAGGCCTCTGCAGGCCTAGGAATGAAATATCCAGGAGGTCCTGCAGCCCAGGCTCTTCCCAACCAGCTGATTGCATCTAAAATGCCCCAGATCACAGAGAGGCAGGGATGTGAGGTCGGGATGTGGGACAGCCTGCCATTTGGCTGTGTCTTTGGGGGAAATTTAGGGACTAAAGCTATTGCCCAGGGGAGGAGCATCTTTGGTGTTTTGTAAGCAGAACAAACACAGGCTCTCCTTGCTGGGTACCTGTCCTGCCCAGGGGGATTCTGATGGCCTTGGGCCTCGCCCTGTGGGGTGGGACCACTGGCTGCTGGGTGCTGCACATGGACTGCACCATGCAAATCCCACTGCAGGAGGAAACTGCATATGCTCTGGGCCCCTCTGGAGTCAGCCCTGCACCCCACATGACTGGCCAGCGCCAAGGCTGTGCAGTTTCTTTACCGTCCCTGGAAGCTGCCATGCTGGAGGATTTTAAGGGTAGACCATGAATAACTGGGTGGAAGGTGAACACATGTACTTTTGTTGTGCCTTGCCAGTTTCTTCTGGAAAGTTCTCCTGGGCGGCATGATTGACTGTGTGTGGGCATTTTTCCTCCCCATAGCCTCATCTATAGGATGGACCTGTCATTGTGTCAAACTTTTCCCCAAACTTCTAGGAGAAAAGCCATGTTTTAGCATAGTGTCATCGTGTAGTTCTCTTATCACATGATAAACATATTTTTGTAGGTTTAAGCCTACTTTAATCTGGTTAAAATTAAATCTAATGGCCTGTGCTTGATGTTTATGGCTTTGGTTTTTGAAGAGACACTATTTTAGGAACCCTGGGGGGAAGAATTTTCCAAGCAGCTTTCCAAGGAAAAAAGAATTTATGGAATGTCAAGTACTTCCCAGGCCAGGACTGTGGGTGGGCACAGAATATTCCTCCTGGGAGGGCTCTGTCCCAGGGGCAGAGGCAGCAGTGGGCCAGATACTGTGGAGGCCTGGGAAGCCAGGAGGTGGCCTAGGCCACCTGGAACCTGGAAGAGGAGAGGAAGGAGGTGGGAGGGAAGGCAGCACCAGGGGAAGGGGTCCTGGCTTGCAACAGTGGGGCTGGGTGTAGAGGACGTAAACACTGCAGAGGACACCGGTAGAGCCCATGGCTGGCGGCTGCAAGGCCCAGGGTTTTAACAGGGTGAGGAGCTGCTGTTGCCAAGTCAGTGTGCTGAGGGCTGGGGTCCTGGCTGTGAAAGGGTCCCGGGCAGCTGAGCTGAGGCCGGGGAGGAGGCATGGTGCAAGTGCAGCTGTGTGGGGGACTAGGATGTGGAGATGGCGATCAAGGTGGTGTGGCTGGAGAAAGGAAGGCTCAGTGCTGCAGGGCTTAGAGAGGAGAAGCTGGGGATCCCCTATGGAAGAGGCCTTGTGGGAAGGGAGGGTGCCAGAGTGCCTCCTTGACTTCCAGCTACTGGGGTACACAGTTTCCCAATAAGGAAAGCTGAGTAGGCAGGCGGGGCGGGGTGGTGTGGGGCATGTGCCACACTGGAATACAGAGAGGGTTTGGCTGGGGCAGGACACTTGGGAGTCACTGTCACAGGGAAGGGCTTCCAACCCTGGACAGGAGGAGACAGCCTGGTCAGTGAGCAAAGAGAAAGGAGAGGAGGATGCAGGCTGACAGATAGGGAAAGGGGTGAAGCCAGAGACACAGAGAGACAGAGATAGAGAAAGAGACAGAGACACAGAGAGACATAAGGAGACAGACAGAGAGAGAGACAGAGGCAGACAGAGACAGAGATACAGGAGACATAGGGAGACAGAGACACAGAGAGACAGAGACACAGGCAGGTGGGGTGTGGAGGCCCAGTGAGGTCGGGGTGTGGTGGGGTTGGGGACTGAGACAGAACAGGTGTTTGCAGGAGTGAGGCTGAGAGTGTGGAGAGTACAGGCTGGGGAGGGCAGAAGGGCTGGCAGGGGGCAGCGCGAGAGGGGGCAGGGGACAGTGCATGCAGTGCAGAGGTCCCTCGGAGGATCTTTTCATGGAAAGGGACTAAACACGAAGGCAGTAACCGTCAGGAAGAGGTGGCTTTGCTGGCTTGTTGGTGGAGTGGCCCAGCCTGCCCTGTGCTGCCTTTGGCAAAGGAGGAAACTGGCAGCATAGGAGAGGCGGGAGCCAGAGGCGCCAAGCTGGTTCAGGCAGAGGGTGTGTGGGGTTCTGGTGTGGAGGGACTGGAGGTGCCCCCCCCACCGCAGACACTCACAGCACCCCCTTTCCGAGAGAACTCTTCCAATTACAGGGACCCAGAGGTTCTAAGACCCATGGCATGGATGGTGTGCTTCTAGGAGAGAACAAGGCTTGATGTTGGTCTTGGCCAGGGGAGGACGGAGCTGGTGCATGTCGCTGCCCGGGAAGCGGTGTGAGGCTCATGGGCCTTGTTGTGCACATGGTGGCCACACTGGCTTCTTGCTCTGCCAAAGGGAGCCTGGTCCCAGAGCTCCATGCCTCCTGCTGTGAAGCCCCCCCAGGGGAGCTATACTCTCTCTCTCTCTCTCTCTCTCTCTTTCCCTCTCTCTGTCTCTCTGTCTCTCTCTCTCTCTCTCTCTCTCTCTCTCTCTCTCATCTCTGGGTGTCAGCTTGTGTGGCCGGGATGCAGGAGCCAGCCCATGTATCAGGAAGCACTTTGGTCTGGTGACACCAGGTGTGAAATGTGGAGGAACTGTGTGTCCTCTTTAGGTTTCCCTCGGGATATAGCAGTTGTGACGTGGTCTACAGATGTGGCTTACCAGGCAGGAAGAGTGGCTGATTTTTTGCAGTCACTGAGATGGACCCTGAAACGATAAACGGTGAAGAAGAGAGGGCCTTGGGGTCAAGCTACTCGGCTTCAGGAGTTTGTGGTTCTGGGCACATGTGTTCTCCCCTACATGTAGAGAGATCCTTGCAGGGACCATAGTGCACTGGGGGAGCCGGACCAATGAACCTTGTGCCTGTGCTTCCACTCAGCCCTCTCTGCAACCTGGTGGTCCACGACTGTGCCTGCCCTCATTTGCTCAGTGTGGGAATAATGTGATCTGAGAGAGGAGTTAGCAAGTTCACGCTTGCTGACTCCAGCATGAGGGGCTTTTGAAAGGCTTTGCTGAGACACAACCCACATCCCACTCACAGCATGCACTTCAGCTGTTTCCTGTGTTGAGAGTTGTGCAGCCCCCCCCCCAATCCATGGTGGGCTCCATCTCCCTTAAGCAAGACTACCCCCAACCAGCAGTCCTGCTGGCTTGCTCCCACCCAGGGGCCTCCACCATGCACTGAATCCCCTGAAACCATGAGCCCAATAAACTTCACCTTCAAGTGGTATTAGATATTCTGTTTCAGTTGTAGGAAAGCTTACAAATATGGAAAATTGATACTGACATGGGGTTGAAATCCACATAAGTATAGGTCCACTGGAGGAGTGTTAAAGAGATCAGCAGCTCTGGGCAATGGGCGTAAGAAGGAGCTAGCACAGCGGAAGCTAGGAGGTTCTCCTGTGGATCACCCTGCTGCCAGGAGGCCAGTGTATATATCCCTTTTCTTCTGACACTTCGTTTCCTTATTTCTTTTCCCTTTAATTGATAGTGATTAGAGACTTCCAAACAAAAGGACATAAATATGTAAATATTTTGCCTTTTTCCACTGAAACTTTGTCTCCAAAGAGGGAGAATAGGTATTTTTTAAAAATTTATTTTTGGTACCAGGGATCGAACTCATGACTATGCGCTTGCCAGACAGGCACTTATGCTGCCAAGCTAAATCCCCGGCCCTGAGAATAGGTATTTAAATCCAGCTCTCACTCCACAGGGCCTCATAAATGCCACCTGTCAGCAAAGGCTTGGGCATAGCACATGGGCCAAGGCATGGCTTTGCTGTGAGGCATGACTTTGGGTATTACATACGGCCCCTGGCTCCTCCCTCTCTGACACTGTTCCCCATGTCTGCTTTGAAGCCACCAAGAACTGAAAATCTTTGCTCCACCACTCCCTTCCACCATGATGTTGCTGCTTTGGAGGCAACCAACCATGGACTAAGTCCTCTAAAATCGTGAGCCACATTAAATATCATCTCCTTTAAATTGTGGGTACTGGGTATTGTTTCCTAGTGATGGGAGAGTGACTCATACATATGGAAAAAATAAAAATGAAATAAATAATATTCATAATTTACCCTACCTGGAATCTGAAGCATTTGCTTTTTGGTGTACATCCTTTTATTACTCTTTTTTTCAAATGCAGCATCTACCTTGACAGTGTAAGAACAAAGTGACTTTGCATTTTATAGCTTTATATCTCATGATGAGCGTGTTGCTGGGGCATTAAGGATCTTGCAGACTTTTTTGAGCTGCCCACATTCCACCATGTGGTTGCTTTATGGAGCACTTGTAACAGAGACATTGGCCAGGTAAGCTTTTTGTTTTCTGTTTTCTCATGCCATGTAGAGCATTGCAGTGAACATCCTTGTATGAGCATTTCTATCCCGGTGTTTTTCTTACTCTTCGGGACATCGTCCTTGTTGAACCATGTCCTTCCCTGGTCCCAATCAGATTCATAGATAGATGTTCCATCCTCCTACACCTCAGTATGCACCTTGTTTAGAAATAGGGTTGTCCCAGGTGTCATTTGCTGAGGTGAGGTCAGCCAGGAGCAGGGTGGCCCCATCTGAGATGACCAGGGTGCTTATTAAAAGATGCCACGTGAAAACTGGGGCAACATGGCCTTGAGCCAAGGAGTGAGCAGAACCTGACCTGTACCTGCAGAGGCGGCGTGGCTCTGAGGGCACTGGGATGGCAGACGCCCAGGCTCTGGAGCTGTGACACAGTGGTCACAGTGCTTTGCTGGGGCTGCCTAGGAGACCACCACTGATGTCCTTGTGTGTGACTGGCATAGATAATGACATGCTGTGTGGGCGAGCTGCAGACAGTGGCAGACATGAATACACCAGTGCTTCCAGTCTGTAGGAACAGCAGCGAATTACACGTCCGTGCCTTATTTTCTCTCATTAATGGCATGTATCTTGGGGTTCAGGGTCTGGTCATATCATTATATCATTCCAAGGGCGTGTGTGTTTAATTTCGGGACTGAACTTGGAGCCTTTGCACTGAGCTACGTCTCCAGACCTTTTTTAATATTTTAATTTATTTTTTGGTACTGGGAATCAAACTTAGGACCTCGCGCTTGCCAGGCAGGCGCTGTGCCATTGAGCTATATCCCCAGCCCTCGTCTTTTATTTTCAAACAGGGTTTTCTAGCCTTGACCCGGGGGTCCCTCTGTCTTCGCCTCCTTAGTAGCTGGAATTACAGGTGTGTGCCATGGGTGCTTGGCGCTTGCTCTTTCTGCAGCTCCGCGACGTTTCATTCACTGGGTGTACAATTCAGTGATCCAGCCAAAGGTAGATCTGTGGCTACTTTGGTTGTTTCCATTCTTTTGCTGCCACAAATCACGCTACAAGGAGCAACCCCTCACACAGCACATATCTGGTTGGTGTGGTTGTCTGGAAGGTCAAAGTCTCGGAGGTAGGGTCTCAGGGTATTTTGTAAATGTGTCGTCTGCAGATTCTGCCATCCCCTCAGTGCCCCACCCCACGGCTGTCAGTTTACATGAGCAATGTTTGGGTGCGGGCTGGTGGTGCAAGCCTGTCAGGTCTGGGTCAGAACCCTGATTTGTTGCCGTGGGCTGCGAGGCCCCCGGCAGCCCAGGTCTTCCTGGTTGTGGTGAGCTCTTATGTCCTTGGATGTGTAAACCGTGTTTTTCCCCTGCTGGGCAAGGACTTCTGTCCTCGCCCTGGGCTCTGACCTTCTGCCCTTTGCGGGCGAGCTAGTCCCGGGCTCAAGGTCCATCATCCCTCCCCCTTCCTGGATGGCCCGCATCGGAGGATGGGTGCCCGGACTGCTCCTGTTAAGTCTTTGTGCTGGGGGATCGAGCAGAGCAGGATGCAGGGGCTGAGCTGGGGACAGCTGGCCTGGGAAGGGCTGCAGACATGGGACAAACACCTGCGGTGGCTTTGTTCAGTCCTGAAGGGTGAGTCCCAGCCATTGCAGGATGGCAGTGGACCTTGAGACCTCAGTGGTGAGTGCAATTAGCCCGCCATGGAAAACGAGACCGTCTCACGGTTTCTCCTATTGAGAAATTCAAACCATGAATACATCAAAAAGTAAACTACGGGAGCGGAGGTGGGAACTGGAGAGGCGGACTCTTTGGAGATGGCGGCGGGGTCCATGGGTGCGGACCGATGGTAGATGATCTGATCTCACGTGACCCACAGGCGTCTGTCCCTCCACGTGACAGTGAGTTTTGTACACTGCAGACTTTTCCAGAAATGAGCAAGCCCGGCCCTGAGGCCCTCGGCGATTCCTGCTGGCCTCTCTAATAGACCCGGGTTTGGCAGGGCCTGGTCAGCTCCCGCGGCTGTGGGATTTGGGTTTCCTGTCCCAGCCTTTCCCCTGCCCTCTCCGGCCCGGAGCACACCCTGAGCTGCGGAGTGAGGCCTCATTCCCTCCGGAGCCCTCGCTTTGCTTCAGGATCTCCGGGCAGGCACCAGAGCAGGGGGGCCCCAGGAGCTAGGTAGACATGACTGCTGGGGTATGGAGGGGCTCGCAACATGATTCCTGGGGTCACAGGATTATTGGGGGTGACACAGACACGGAATTTCCAAGGGGCCCGCTGATGTCACAGGATTCACGCTGCTAGAGCGCTGGCCGGCGGAGCCACCCTTCACTCCTGCACTCGGGCTTCCCCATAAAAAGAACCTTTTGGTCCTTTTTGGTCCTGGGATCTCTCCCCCCATCCCAAAATGACTAGCATACAAATCCTTCTGTGTCTGCTTTTGAGGGACATATTGAAGATGTCCACTGAGTGGTTTTGGAAATGACTGGCAAGGAGTAGGAGAGCAGAGACTCCAAGGCTGGACAGGTCACGGCTGTGCCTCCCTCCCTTCCCGGGATCTCGGCCAGTGCCGACGCCTTCCAGGTGTGGGGAATTGCGCTGTTGCTCCGAGTTCTCTTCTAGGGAAAGGTGAGGAGTGGCGTAGCTTTTCCTAACGACCTAGAGAGGAAGAGGTGTTCGTTCCTAAAAGGTTCAGTCTCTGTTCACTGCCATTCTCCCCCAGGGATGGATAATTCCTCGTGTCATCTTGGCCCGGGAAAGTGTGCCCAGGCTGAGTGTCATCCCCCGACGAGTCCCGAGGACGTTTCCCAGGAGACCAGTGGTTGACTTGGGGACTGAGCAGTGATCACTCTGGGTTGTGTCTGGTTCCGTCCAGGCCAGCAGTGATGGCGAATCCAGCTGCATCTAGCATGAGTGCCAGAGGGATTGCTAGGCAGCTTCTGCCTTCCTTATAACCCAGTTGGCCTGCGAGTGTGGAACCCCCCATCAGTGTGACGGCTGGTGATCGACATGATGATGACCCAAAAGAACCACTAAGGGCAGAAAGAGGTGGCACCTGAATTCTGGGAGAATCCCTGCCCATCCCCCAAAAGTCACCAACAGTCTTCACTGTGTGAGCCTATCCTTCCCCGTCTTGCTTTCTGCTGACCTAGGTGATTTTTACGGCACTTGATTCTATACATTTGTTTTCTTTTTTAAATAATTTTATTTAAAGAGAAAAAAACAAAACAAAACAGAATAAAGGGTAGCAACAATACAGCATTCCAAGGAAAAAAGGAAAAGAGCAACAACAAAAAACCCTAAGAAATTATTGCTTGACAAATTACATACTGACTTCTTGGAAATAGTTGTTCAATTTACAAAGTTAAAACATGTAAAGTAGACATTCAAACAGTGAGACTGTTAACAGTTCTGCTCCACGATCTGACAAAAACAGCAATATGCTCATCCATCTTACCCATGCAAATATACATGCAATTATATCAAAAGTGTAGAATTAAACACAACAAAACAGAGCAAAGTGGATCACAAGAAAGCAATGTAAGAGACAAAAATTTCAAAACTAGACAATCGGAGATATTCACTCTCTATCATATTGACTCTTGTTTTCTTCCAAATAGTTGTCCATATTGTCACATACAGGGACTTCACATGAAACAACCTAGTATGGTACTGATCTGAGAAGGATGAGGAGGGCATTTCAGGTCTTCAAGACCAGACATTAGGGAAGCCAAGAATGGCTGTCATAGTGTCTCTCATTCTCCTCAAAACAGCTGTCCATACCTTCATGTATGTTGAACTTAAACAAGGCAAAGCAAGCTAAGATCACTTTGAACAAAAAGTGATAAGTTTTGCTGGACTTCACATCATGACATTATGGAGTCAGCACTGGGTATTGTAGTGTCTCTTTTTCTTAAAAGTAGTTGTTCATTTCAACAAGTGTTATATAGTTGGTTCTCATAAACTGTTTATAAGCTGTACACATGCATGAGTCTCTACTTGTATATCTATCATTTCTGTATTAACAGGAAAAACAAAACAAAGCAAGATAAAACAAAACAATTCCTAGAAAAGCATGAGGCAAAAAAGTCACATAAAACCGCAATACTAGGTGATCTACAATGGTTACCATGGTGTCTCAGCAGTGTATAACAACATTAATAAAAATGAAGCATTGGAGATATTATAAGACTTCAAAAGCAAGTAATAATCAAACCAGAGTGGGTATCTTAGTGAATCTTGTCATTTTCAGTGTAGTTGTCTATACACTTAGACTTGATGCTATCCATCATAACAGATTTAAATAAAATTAGTCAATACAAAGTAGCAATCTAACAAACCAGATTCAAATAAGATCAGTCATAATAAGACAGTGTAAGTTATAAAGGGCTTCAGATTAAGTTGATAGGAAAATTAGGGATGATTACCATAATATGTCCTCTTATTTTTGGGATAGCTGACCATGTCCTCAAGT
>PVJX010029184.1:0-23150 GCA_004027295.1 Dolichotis patagonum
GGATGGCAGCTCTCCCTATGACCTACCTAGACAAATTCCACTTCCTGACCCTCTGAGACCTAGTGTTACCTTAACCTCACTCCTCAAGTGCACACACCTGGGACCAGAGGCACCTTCTGTGAGCCGGTTTAAAAGAAAATTGTGACTTTTTTAGATTGCTTTCATGGGATCTAGTATTAAGAAACCAGAGACAAGTGGCAATTATCTGGAGATTCTGGAAAAGTTAAGGTAGGAGCATGATTGCATAGGCCCTAATAGATTTTTTTAAAATGAACATTTTACTTTCAGGGTTTTTTTTTTTTGTCCCTATAAAAGTATGTCTACACTCTAGATATCCATAAAATTATCTGTTATGACTTTATAAAAATATGCTTCTTTCTTTTTTAACTAAATAGATCTCTCTTTCTTAAAGTTAAAAAATTGTAAATAGAACAAATTATTTTGCTCCAAAAAACCCATTCTTACATGTTGTGTGTGTATTTAGAGTAGTAGTTTGTTTTCACCTCAAGCTATGGGTTTCTGTTATTCTTAGATATACTTTTCTCTGCTACCACAGTTGGAAAAAAGGAGAATCCATTTTTCAATGGGTCTTTTCTTTTTTAAAAAGAAGCATCTCAAAAATAGAATAAGAAATAATAGACAGCATCTTTGATACTCCCTTTTTGGACATATAGCCTGAAAACTCAGTTTTATATAATGAGACCTACATCTACACATGACTAGAAAGATAACTAAAGAAATTTAGTTTTATAAGAACTAGCAGTTATAAAACTAAGAGCAAATTGGTATTCCTTAAGGATTCTTAAAGATTACATTTCACATTGTATCAATAATTACAAGTTTTTCCTAATTGTATTTGATTTAAACTACCACTTTAGTTAAAATTGAAAGTTTCAGCAGGTGCACTTATAACTTACAGTTCTGATGGCTGTTTTGGTATAAAGAATCCTCATGTAATATAAAAATTCACATAAAACTAACATAAGCTACAGTCAACATTAAACTGAAGGATATTATGGAAACAGAAAATTTTGCTAATTATATGCAAAGATGCTAAAGGAATAAAGTCAGTATCCTTAGGTGACTTCATAAATCTGACTTCATCATTTTATGATCACACTATTATAACTTCAGTACAAACTGGAAATTGCTTTTACACTAGCTAATCCAAAGTAAAGTTTTTCCATAGATATGAATGTCTTTAGATATAAATGCAAACATAGTGTTTGGGTTTAGCAGTACATACAGTTTGAAATAAGTATGTAAAATAAGTTTGCATGTTTAAATAAGAGAAGCAAAAATTATGAAACTTTATCCCAACCCCTAGGGAGCCTCAAGGACACCTTGATAGGGTGTGTTTAGTCTCCCACCTGTCAATTGTACAATGTCATTTCTCTTGTCAGGACTTCCTATGAATGCAAAACATGGGCCATGTTCCCATAGATGCTTTCCTCCTGCAGCTCTCCTGTGGCTCCTCTGCTCCTCTGACTACTGCTGCTCCAGTAATTTCTCCATGACCCTTAATTTTATCCAGTCTTCCATCACCCAGAGGCCACTGGCAACATTAAAACTAATGCCTCCTACAATTCATACTCTTTGGTTGATGGTGCCTGGAAATCTATGTTGAAGCGTGCAGGTTTTTCTTTCTGTTGTCATTGCCGACACCCCTATATCTGCCACTTATTTTCTGAACAGCCTTTTCTCCAGCTCACACGTGGAGCTGGCATTGTGGGACACTCACTTTATGGATGCGTTATTTATCCTGCCCCTGAAGTATTCAGAGGTAACACCCTATAATCACTTTTCTGTGACACGTGCAGCAACACTCTTCTATGAGATTTATTGTGCCTCATTCTGACCTTTTTAAAGGAATTCTTAAATTAGTTCATCTCGTGTGTATGTACTAAGGCTCCTCTACATGAGTACTAGCTATGTCCTGTTCCAAGAAACTATCAGATTTCATATGAATAATGGACTCTAGACTGACTATACTACACTCCCAAGAATACTATGATAGTTAAAGATATAGCTCTAATGCAACAAATGAAAGATTATGGAATGAAAGTATGTGCCAGCAATTGGATGTTGTAAATTTCATACAGTACACCCTCTGCAGATCAAATTTTCAAGAAGGAAGAAGACTGGAGTTTAGATAAAATTTTAATTCTAAAATATGTAAGTAAGTCAACATCTATGTATAATACTGCCATTTTTCCATCAGTTAATGAAATGTGAATTTCAGTACTTGCAACTTCCACACACAAAAAAACTGTTGGAAACGGCTTTATAGTTGACAATTAAACATGAAATTTATATTTCTTCTTAAGCATGATGTTTTTGCTTTCCTCTACCTTCACTTTTTCAAAACTTGTGTTTATGTTGCCAAGGTGTTTTTAGTCTAGTAGTGATTATGCAATAGCAAGTGTTTACAATTAGTAATTTATGTAAAAACAGTTTTCCTCTTTTCATCCTTAAGGTGTTAACATGAATTAATTTATGTGGAAATGTGTGTATATTTATGATTAAAATTAAACCGGGTACTCCCCCCAAAAAAATAAATAAAACAAAAAACTTGACTTGTAGGGCTAGGTATTTAGCTTAGTGGCATTCCTGCTTAGCAAGTGTGAGGTCCTGAGTTCAATTTCTGGTATCCCTTTGCCCCAAAGAAAAAATAACAAATAAAATTAGAAATATATTTTTAAAAACTTATGGAGTTAAAATGCAGAATTTAAATAATCTTTTTCTCATATAAAAGCATAAAAAGACATAAATGATTCTAGAAACAGAAGTTTACTGTTTTTTAGTATTTTCCTAAATTCCACAGATTTGTTTATAAAAATGTGTTTCTGGGCCTGAAATATAGCTCAGTGGCTTAAGTGCCTGCCTGGCAAGCACAAGGTCCTGAGTTCAATTCCTGGTATGAAAAAGTAAAAGGCCATATATAAAAAAAGCATTGTTTATCTTCTTTATCAAAATGTCTCCTCCATAGTGTCTACTCATCCTTAGTACTACTAGCATTTCTTCAATCTCAGCCTCATATATCCATGTCATATTTAACTTTTCTTTCTTGATGTTCAGTAAAACACCAAGCTATCTTAAAAATTCAATTCAAAAAAAGGCCTTGCATTTGCATCTCTCTCTTTTATACCTTTGCTGCATTTCAACTGTGTCTTATTATTTCATAGTTACAATCTCTTTTCAGGCATACTTTATTATAAGCCGCTACGGGTTTCAAAAGATAATACAATGCTTTAACTTCAGAAAAACAAAATAGTTCAAATAGATGGCTCCTACCCTTATGAAGCAATGTAGTGCCTGCCCAACAAGGCTCAGGGCCCTAGAGTCACAGTGTGTCCCTTCAATACTGACTTTCACATTTTTCTTCCAAACCCAAAATTGAACTTCCTGTTTTTTGCACATGCCAGCATTCCCCCAGTCAGCTGCCAATACGTCATTCTGCCGGCCCCTTAAACTCTACTACCTGTGAAACCAAATAAAAGGCAGCTGCTTCTTTGTCTGGCTTAAAGAGATCTTTCACTCTTCTGTAGTCCACTCATCTTCACGATAAAGGCCTTTTTCTTTTCTTTCCTGCCTTTGCTTCTCTACTGCACCAAGAAAAACCTGTCAGAAACAGTTCATTCCACTTCCATTTTCTTCCCTTTTTCTTACATATTTCATTCTTTTGTGTTTTTGTCAGCCTTTTTACAACTATTTCCCATCATGTTATTTCTTTCTTACAGGGTATTCAGTAGCTTCCTACTTCCAATGGAAGTAAATCTGAATTTCTCTGCCAAATCTTTCAGAGTTGACAAACTCAGGCTCTTCCATGCCAATGGAAACTTATTTTTCACAGCTTCTGAGCTCAGTTTGCTTTTGCTAAACCATATTTGACACAGTTCTGACGCCAGACTTCATTCTTCTCTTTCATCATGTGGTTCCGTCTTCAATTGTATCATTCATGAGGAGGTAATGTTCAGTATTCCAAGAATTTGATACAACATTTCAAATTTTGATCTGTCATTAGGCATTGTATTTAGCCATGTGATACTTTACACCAGTTGATAGCATTTGGTTCCCCAAAAAGAATACAAAGTGTATGGCCAAGTTTAGACTGAATACTTGAAGTATCATAGAATCCCATGAATTAAAACATCACTGTGGGCACTTATGTTAGCCCCTCATTACAAAAATGACAAATCTGAGACATGAGGCAATTAATTAGATTCTTAAAAGGTCATAGAACCCTTACCAAAAGAGTCAAGAGTAACATTTAGTTTTAATCTCAGTACATAGCATAGCATGCTTTCCTACCATTTCATTCTGAATTTATATTTGACTACTTCTCGATAGGAAACAAGTTTCTTTCCTCAATGTAATAATTTACAAGGCCAACTAATTTCAGAATATACTGCTGTGACTTGAGATGAAAATATTCATTAAAAGAAAATATGTATCTTATTTACAGACAGTTATTTTTCTTGAATGGAAACTCTGAAAACTCATTTGCTGAGAAGTGTGACATGACTAGAAAATAAGTTTAAAAACTAAAGATAAAACTATGGAGAAACAGTTAAGAAGGAAGAAGAGATGACTGAAAGCACAGAGGAAGAATGAATGTTTAAGGATTGGAATACTGAATTATAAATTTCAGATGTTTCACATATTTAAAAGAATACACGGTGCCTTGTATTATGAATTTAATTTGTTTTACTATTTGACAAAGGTGACTGTATTTGTGTTTGCATGGAGGAGGTGGCTGTGGCTGTGTTTGTAACCTAATAGAGAGTTTGAGTATAGAAGCAAAAGTTTCCAAATGCAGATATTTTTGCAAATAGAAGGGTTTGTGAATCAAAGTATTACTGTACAATGAATATAAAGGCAGTACATTTCAAAGATTAAAGAAAATTTCTAATTAAATTTTAAAAGTAGAAATAAAAAATGACATTTTCTGAGTGAAAGTAACCAGGAAATTTCTAAAATGAAAACTTTGATTTCAGTACAAGTTTGTCACAGAGTTTTGACAAATCATTGACTGATGTCTTGGTTACTTTTCTCTTGTTGCTGACACAAACTACCTAACATCCAAAATGAAGGAAGTAAAGATTTGTTTAGATCATTGTGGATGTTTCAGCCCATAATCAGTGGGCTCCAAGGCAGGGTGACCTGGCACTAGGGCAACACTTCCAGGCAGCAATCAGAAAAAGCAGCCAGATCAAAAGGGGAAAAGAACAATCCCCTTTTCCGCCCTTATGTTGTCCACAGGCCACCACCACCACCTCCCTGTGTCTCAGTTCCAGTGTAGCACTCACAAACTCTCCTTGCCCTCCTCTTGCACAGGATGAGGCTATTTACAAAGTAAGAATCCTGGATTCTGGCTGAATCTCTTGGTTAAACTTCTAAACTTCTCAAGCTGACCCAATGTATCAACCATAACAATCCACCCCTTGTCAACTTGACAACCAAACATGTTTCTTTAAACAGACCTACGGGTAGAAAAGCATGCTTATGCTTATCATTTCACAACTTGAACACTATGACACAGATGTAACAATCCTTAAGAATCACATTAATTCTATCAGCATTATATTGCATTAGAACCATAACATTTTGCCCCTGACTCTCCAAAGATTCATGCACATCCCTTGATGTAAAAGGCATTCAGTCCATCTACAATAGTTGTTAAAGTTCTAGCAGTTTCAGTATTGCTGAAAAGTTCAAGTCCCAACCCTCTTTTGAGATGGAAGGCAAACTCTTAGCTACAAACCCCTGTATAAATGAAAACAAAGTTAAATGCTTCCAACATTTTCATTCCAAAAGTTACAAAGAGGTAGATGCAAAGAACTGGGACTAAAGCAAGTTCAAAATCCAGAAGAGCCAACGCTAAGTCCTGGAGTTCCATGCTCAGCATCTGAAGCAATCTGTGACAAATTGTGAGCTCTAAAGGGTTTAAGCGATGCCACCCCTATTGCACTTGTGGTGGTCATAGCTCCCATGGCTTCTCTGTTGACTTTGATCTCTTCCTGCAGGTTTCCTTAGATGAACCATGCTTCTGGCTTTCCCAAACTGCTGGGGTCTTCACTACACCTTCAGTTTCACACTCATAGCTTCACACACAGCACTCTCAGAGGAGCATTGCCTGGCTTTCTAAGTCTTCAGAAATCAGCATAGAAGCCTTTTGAACCTCAGTTCTCTTGCATTCTGTGTGCACCTAAACCTAGCACCATGTGGGTGATGCTAAGGTCTGCTGCCAGTTGGAGCAGTAGACAGACTTTCCTCTTTTTGGACTGTAGGGGTTGAGTACCTGGATCACTGAGCACTCTGAATCCAATTCTGAGGAACAAATTTTCTATTCCATCACCATTCTGGAACATGGTGTGGTAGCCACTATTCTGGAGTGGTTTGCTCTGGGGCTTTTTTCACAAAGTAAACTCTTTCACTTTTGCAGTTCAGAGACTGAAAATTTTGAGACTTGCTGATTCTTGTCATGCCTTCAGGCCATCTCTTACATTTTCCTGTTTCTTCTGAATAATCAAGATTTCCTCAGTTCTAGCTTTGCAGTCCAAGATTTATTGACGCTTCCTTTCTGGACAAATTCACAATGTTTTAAATCATCCTGCTGGACTTTTTAGTCTTGAGTCTCAACATAGATCTGACTAAAAACCTTCAACAAGAGCCATGCCACAGCCTTGACATTTGATTGCCTTGAAATTTCTTCTGCCAGAAAAATTGGTCCACCATCCTTAATCTCAGGCTCAAGCAAAGTCTTTAGCCAAGAGCAAAACACAGACAGACTTTTTCCAAGCCATATCGTACATCTGGAGTCCAGTCCCCAGTGCAGTCCTTTCCAACAGACACTACCTGAACCTGGTCTTTACCAACAGGATTTGTATCAGCCCTTTGGTCTTCTGAGCTCTGAGAAGAATCTCCCATACAGAACAGCCTAAGGCATTTCAGCTCCATGTTCTTAGTTGACATTTCCAAACCTTTCCAAATTCTTCCTACAAGCCATTCCCAAAGGATCTTGAACCACATGGTCAGATATAGTCACAGCAACAACCCCACTCCTGTGGTACTTAATTCTGTCTTAGCTGCAAACCCCTGGACAAAATAAGAACCTTGATTACCTGTTGAGTCTTACTTAAACTTCTAAACTTCTCACATTGACACAGTGTATCAAGCATAACAGATGCATGAGTTTATGAGCACAGTTTAACAGTAAAACCTTTGAAAATTTTAATCATGTATAGAATGTTATAGTTCTCTTAATTTCAATATTTTCTTTACTGAATTGATACAAAGTAGGAAAGTATCTATTGATTCCACATTTTGGCTTGCTTAGTAATTAATATAATTTTGTGCCATTTAGGCATAAATGTAACTAAATAGGAACTGCTTTCACACAAAGCTCCACATACCAGGAATATTTGCCATTGTGTTTTATTTTTTTCAAAAATATGTCATTGGTGTTTATCATATTCTTATTTCCTTGTAGTCTCAGGCAAAGCAATGCTCTAAACCTTTCTCTTCTGTGAAATAGTTTTACTTCAATTTAGTTGTTCACTTGGAAGAATAAATTATTATATATTTGTAGTTAGGGTTGTCTTAGTCAAAGTACAAACTAAATAAATTAATTCCTCTTACTGATTTAGCCAATTTCTATATATTTTGTGGCTTAAAATTCAAATTTATTTCCTTACAATTCTTGATGTTAGAAATCCAATCTGCATCTTGCTAGGTTAAATCAAAAAGTTAGAAAAGTTAAAATCCGGGCCGGGGATTTAGCTCAGTGGCTTAAGCGCCTGCCTGGCAAGTGTGAGGTCGTGATTTCGATTCCTGGTACCAAAAAAAAAAAAAAAGAAAAGAAAAGTTAAAATCCTTTGGAGATTTTAGGAACAGATGATTTCCAGCTTCTAAAGAAGATGTAGTTCTTGATTTATGGCACTTTCTACAGTTTGAAAAACTAACAGTATTACATCTTCAAACCTCTCTGACTCCTGTCTCTTGCTCCCCACTTATAAGTCACGCACATTAATACTTAGCTAACTGAAATAATCTAGGCTAAAAATCTATTGACTATTTTAATTCCTCTTGAAAGCCCAAGTTCACTTTGCCCTCTTAGATTGACATATTTATAGATTGTAGAGAATATAACATGGCTATCTTTGGAGTATGACCTCTAGTCACTAAGATAATTAATATTCTTCACTTTTTTAACTTCTAAAGCTCTTCCATGGAATCATTGTTCATTTTATATTGATATCTTAGCAACCATATGCCTATTTAAATATGCACAGAATAAACTTCATGTTTAGATGGAATTGATCATTTTTTGCTCAGAAATTTCCAGCATTCTTCAAATGTTAGTAATTACTGCATGATATCCAAAATCTTTTATTTATAAATGCTGCTCAGTTTGTGAAGAAGATTGGCTAGGAATTTACTATAAAATTCCACAACAAATGAATGACCAGTAGGGGTAATCTCCTACACTCCCACAGCCTTTGGTCATACAAATTAAGCTGTAAATGTCAGAATATTCTTCTTATAGTTCATTTTTAAAGATTTCCATCTATGATATTGAAATTTAATAACCGGTGAGCCAAACAATAAACTTAAACCTTATAGGCAAAAGTAGCTTTCAAAATAATGGAATTTTGGTATTGACATAATAAAACACCATTATATTGTGGGAAGTTTTTATGATATTTTTGTAGTACTGTATTTCATATTTGACATTTACAACTTATAAGTAGAAGAACAAATTTATTTTAAGTTTCAGCTCACATTGAATTTATATAGTTCAATTATGCTTAAAATCAGACATTATTCTCCAAGCACAACTGACAAAATAACTTTCACAATCATTTATAAAATCGAGTAGGAATACTTCATAATAAATATTTTATATGATAATATTCTGAATGTTACAAAATTGGCTATTCATGAATGATTGAGGTTAAAAATATTTTTGAACAGTGATTTACTTGAGGGTATACTCATTCTAAGGAGACCAAAAGTACTTTGCTGTAATTTTATGACTAATTTATCCTTAAGTAAGATATCAGTTATTTCATGTAATTTAATTTTAGGTGTTTTACCAAGTGAATGAATACTACCAAATTGGAGAACACTAGGTAAGTAAATTAGGTATTGCAATTTCTAGCACTTTACAGACATGGAAATATATGCATGTAAACTCCCAAATCTGCTTTTGACTCTATAAGTATAGCTTCATAACTTTTCTTATATATAATTATCTAGAACAATGTATCTAATCTAAGAGTCATTGAAGATTAAATATAAGTACAGGTGTTTAATGTTTGTACATTTATTTTACTTGATTTAATGGTAGTAATTTATGAAGTCAAAAATCCTGAGCCTATATTCTTTTTGGTAATGCAAAGTTGGGAACAAATGATAATACATATGGATAAAGAATATACTTGCACTTTTTTCTCTGTGTATATTTGAAAGATTCCTCACCTCACCTTTCTATAATAAACCAATGAAATAAAACAAAAACAAGTACAAAACTGCTTAAACATTATTAATCTATATGTTAATGACTTATTTTAATAATATTTGAATTATTTTCAAATATTTATTAAATTATTTTTCATTTTCAATAAAAAATTATTTTCAAATTAATTTCAAATATTTCAAATAATTTCAACTTCAAATAATTTCAAATAATTATCTTCAAATATTTTACCTTCTCATTCTGTACATTCTTTTTTCTGGGTTTCCCGTCAGCCATTTCATAGATTTATTAGACTGGGAAATCGTGAGAATATTTTATTTCACTCCTTTTTCTCTGAAGCTTCATTTTAGTTCATTCTAATTTTAAAATATTGAATTGTAATAATAATACTCTAGTTAGGATTCTGGAAAAGAAAAAGATGGAGAAAAACTCAAGAATTCTAAATAACATGGAGACTTTAGTTAAAAACAATATATCAATGTAGTTTCAGTAATTCTAACAAATAAAATGTACTGTTGAATAATGGAAACATTGTTAAGTACATTGGAATGCTTTGGATTACCTTCTAAATTTTTCTATTAATCTTAAAACATTCTAAAATAATCTTATTTTAAAACACTTATATCAAAATATTTGTAAAGTTAATATTTCAATTTTTCTTTTAAAATAATGTATTATAATTATTTTAATATTAAATATCATCCAGTTTCCAAAGTATAGAATTGACTTGATACTTTATCTCTTGTGTTTGAGATTGATAAGCACACAGGTAAACATGTTAATTTATTAATTTAAAAAGAATTATAGGTGTTCAATTTTGTTAAAACTTCCTCATCTGCCCTGTGCAAAAATAATACATGTTTATGACCCATGTATTTTAAAACAGCAAGGAAATTGATATTTGGCATTACTGGGAGACAATATTTTATTATGCATGAATCTATCACGGTCATGATAACAAAGAAGAAACATTTGACAAGCTAATTTTTTCTCTTATGCAAATGCTTCCTCTGCTTACATCCTCCACACACTCCAAAGCAGCTACTGTCTTCAGTATTGACAGCAGGATAATGCATAAACCTTTGGGTCTTGTGCATTTATCTTCTCACTTCTTATGATTAGAGGCCATAGGTGAGTTGAAGCTCTGGCTTTCCTTGGATTTCAGTGGTATTTATCATGAGAAGTTTACAATTATGAATTGTATTATATCTGCATTGTGGGCCAGACCTGATGCCAAAGGTGACAATGTGACCTTTAATAAAGGTTTCTATATCTTTTTGTTTCCTTATAATATGTGGAGTTCTCTTAAATAGTGCTACACAAAATAATTCCTGCATCTTGATGACAGCTTGTAAACTTTAGACCACAGATATGTGAGAGCTAAATATGAGAGTTGAGTAAAAGCAATTAGAAATTTTTATCAATTTTGAAATTGCCATAATTTTGTTGCTATAATTTATGAAAATCTTTATGCAAAAAGAATTGGAAATGCAAATTTACTCTTTTATCACAGATATTTTGGCTAACACTAACATCAAGCATAATATCTAGGGCAGAGAATACTCTGGCACAAGTCTAAAAGTGGCATCAACTGTGAGGAAAGCAAGGTGAAGGCAGCACCTTGGTATTTTCCAGGCTCTTCAAATGATATTTGTCTTAAACTCTTTGAAGGGGCAGATCATTTGCTCAGATTTTTCTGTATCATATATGGGTCTTTAATTACTAGTCTTATAATAATATTAACGAATTTCTAACAAACATCTTTGGGAAATGTACAGTAGAATGGGCACATTTCATCTTTTAAATTTATGGAATTGGAAAAAATGAAGGAAAAAATCAGGAAAGCAAGATTGAATTGTGGGGTTGTAAAATAAGTCATACTTACTTTTTATGGATTGATTTGAATTATTGTACAGGTATAATTGTGATAAATGAAGAAATGAATGGATATTTCTACATAATTCTGTGAACATGAAATATAAAGAAAACTATTGATGCTTTAGTCTTCTATCAGGAATTTAAGCATAATATTTTATTTGCAGTTGACTTTTTCTAACTCAGTTATCTGACTGCATTGATAAAATTTTATCTTTCTGTACTATAAATACTTGCTTAATTTTATATTTATTTTATTTCAAGTGTATACATAGAGTCATTTCTATCCTTTATCATCTTAAAATATTTTTATTTCATAATGTAAATTTCTAAATGTATGTATTTCATTGTGTTGCCACAGGACTCCCTTACAAATATAAACTAGCTACTCTAATGCTACTGATAGTTGAATATGACTGAGTGTCCCCCAAAGCTTCATATATTAATTGGCATTGTTTGATGATAGGAGACTAGAAACTGAAGCCAAATATCTTATTTAGAAGTAAGACCTTTGAGAAGTGTTTAGATTCAGAAACTCATTAGAATATAGCCTGAGTTATTAAATGCTGGTGGCTTTATTATTTTTTGAGTTCTTTATATAGTCTAGATAGTAGTCCTTTATCCAAGGAGTTGCTGGTAAACTTTTACCCATTCCCCATTCTGTAGGTTGTCTCTGCACTTTGTGAATGGTTTCCTTTGATATGCAGGAAGCTTTTTAGTATGATGTGATCATATTTGTTGATATTTTGTATTACATCTTGCAAAACTAGAGCTTTGTTCAGAAAGTCTGTTTCTGATCCTATGTCTTTGAGAGTTTTAAACTTTCTTACCATCCACTAGATTTTTTGTGTCCTAATGTTTATATCTTCAATTCATTTTATTTTTGTTTGCCCATAGTAAGACATATGGCTCTAGGTTCAACCTTTAGCATGTGGATTGCCTATCTTCCCAGAACCACTTGTTAAAGAGGCTATCTTTCCTCCAGTGAAGGGACTTGGTGCCTTTAACAAAAATAACTTAGCTGACTGTGACTGGAATTGTTTCTCTGTCTTCTGTTTACTGATCCATGAGTACATTTACTGTGCTTTTTCCCCCCCATTACCATGCTGTTTTTCCACCTGTATCTTTGTACTATAACTTGAGGTTTGTCATTGAGATGTCTCTGCCTTACCTTGTTGCCCAGAATTTCCCTTGCTATTCTAGGTCTCTTCTATTTCTATATTACTTTCAAGATTGCTTTCTCCAGTTGTCTTCAAGTTGTAGGTATTGGCAAGGACTTTCTGAATAGAAAATCCGTTTCACAGGATTACTACAAAAAAATCAACAAATGAGATAATGAGATTATACACAGCAAAAGAAACAATTCATGGAAGGAAAAGATAAACTACAGAACGGAAAAAAATTTGGTCACCAATTCTTCAAACAATCAACTCATATCTAGACTATACAAAGAAATCAAAAATAAATATCACTCAAAATAAAGACTAATGAAATAATAGGCAATTCAAATTAATAGACACTTTACAAAAGATATGCAAGTGGGCAATAAATATATGAGGAGATAGTCAACATTACTGATCATTAGAGAACACAAATGAAACAGCACTTTAATTTCACCTTACCTAAGGAAGAATGGCATCATCAAGATATCAGTAACAAATGGTGGAGAGTCTGCAGTGTAAAAGGGACTCTTGGGTTCTTTTGGTGGGATTATAAACTTGTGTGATCACTATGAAAAATAGTATGGAGATAGGTGGAAAACTGAAACTAGACATTCCATTTGATCCAACTGTTCCTCTTCCGGATGCTTTTATGAAAGTATTAAAGGGCTGGGGATTTAGCTCAGTGGCATAAGCACTTGCCTAGCAAGCAGGAGGTCATGAGTTTGATCCCTGGTACAGAAAAAGGAAACTATTAAAGACATCCTATAGGTGCACCCAGTGCAGGCCAAGAAAACCAGGACAAGCCTCGCCTCTGCCTGCCTGGCACTGCCACCAGAAGGCCCTTTCCTCTGCATGCCTAGCACAAGCTGAAGGACACAGACAGTTCCACCTCTGCCTGCTGTGCTGCACCACCAAAACCCCATGTCCTACAGGCAGCCAGTGTGGGCAGAGAGAACCAGCAGATCCACCTTCACCTTCAGGGAGCTGCCACTGGAAGGCTCTTTTCTGCAGGCATCCAGCAGGGGCAGAGACACACAGCAAGGTAGGCCCTGTGCATCCATAGGCCACCATTGGAGGACCTTGATTCCTTCAGATAGCCTTCATCCACTAGCAGAATCAGACAAACACACCCCTGTGTGTCTGCCACTGTCATGGGAGTCGCTGTGTAGACACACAGGCTGAGAAAAGCAACCCCACCTACATATAGCCCTGATCATCTGGGAGGCCACAGCGTAGCTGTATAGCTCTGGAGACGCCAACTCCACACCCAGCCTCCTCTCTGTAAATCTCGAACTAGAGGAACCCAGGTGTCTGTCCCATCCCCCTATACTACTTGGGGCAGCCAATGTGAGAAATGCCTGGGACCCCACAACCAGCTTGTTGGGAGGAACCCAGGAGAATGTCAAGATGAATGAACAAAAGGCAAACTCAGAACTCTAGCCCACACACAATAAGTCTGGGTGATACAGTCATGGAAGAAAACAGAAGTCACATACCTGAAATCTCTGAGAGGATAGCAACTGAAGTAAGGAAACAACTCCATGAAATTGTAAAAGCAGTCAAGTCAGAAATAATGTCTCAGGTAAAAGAAGAAATCACAAACATACTGAAAGAATTGTTCAGCAGGTCTAAAGAAGACAGAGACAATAAAGAGGAGCATAGGAAAATGATGGAAACCTTGAATGAATATAGAAAGGAATTACAATGCATGAAACAAATTCAAAGAGAGATGCAAGAAACTAAAAATTCAATCAAACCTGGCAAAACCACTTGATAGAGACTGAAGATAGACTTTCAAACCTTGAAGAAAGGATTGCAGCTAGTGACCGTGAAAGGAAAGATCTCTGAAAAATAACACAGAATCAGGAAATAACAACCCAACTGCTGCAGGATGATGCAAAGAAGCATAACTTGAGACTGATTGGTGTAGGTGAAGAAGCAGGGGTCAACTCAAATTAAATTAAAGGATATTCACAGAAGTAAT
The DNA here is from genome assembly GCA_004027295.1 of Dolichotis patagonum. Lineage (NCBI taxonomy): Eukaryota > Metazoa > Chordata > Mammalia > Rodentia > Caviidae > Dolichotis > Dolichotis patagonum. The sequence goes on from PVJX010029184.1 coordinate 14,504, forward strand.
AGAAGAAAACTTCCCACACATGGGAAATGGATCTGGCATGTAAATAAGTGAGACACATAGGACTCCAACTAGCCATAAGCAAAGTCAGTCTACACCCAGACATATAATAATCAAGATCCCAGAAATTCAGCACAAGAATAGAATATTAAAAGCTGTTAGAAAAAAGAGACAGATCACCTATAAATGAAAACCAATCAGAATCACAGTAAATACCACCAAGTCAAGAAGAGTATGGAGTGAAGTGTTTCAAACACTGAAAGAAAACAAATTCCAACGCAGGCTGATCTATCCTGCAAAGCTATCTTTCAACATCGATGGAAAAATAAGATACTTCCATGATAAAGAACAACTGAAGGAATTCATGACTACAAAACCAATCCTACAGAGAGTGCTAAAGGATATTCTAGAGATAGATAAAGCTGACCATGGTTCCAGGAACAGCAGCAGAGGAGGATCACCAAACAAGACAGGCAATTGAATGAAGGGGAAAATGGAGGGCCAACAACAGGAGGAGAGTAGAGCAGAGACAAACCAATGCATGCCGGTTGTAACCATTATTGTAGATGGCCTCAGGTCAACAATAAAAAGGAACACAGGGAGAGTGGATCAACAAACAATATCCATAGATACACTGTATACAAGAAACACATTTAACTGGAAAAGAAATTCATAGACTGAAAATCAAAGGAGAAAACAATTGTTTTGTGTGACAGGAGACAAAAAAACAAAAAACAAACAAACAAACAAACACACAAAAAGCAGGAGTAACTTGCCCATCAACCACAGAATGGATAAGAAAGATATTGTATTTTCATGCAGTAGAAAGCTACCCAGCTGTAAAGTAGAATAATCTCCAGGCTCTTCTAGGTAAATGGACACAACTGGAGATCATGTTCATGGCTGAAACAGTTCAAACTCATACGAGTGAAACCTAGAATAAGAAACAGAAGGAGTTAATGGGATCCAAAAGCAAAATAGTTAATGTAAGAGCAAAGAGGAGGAAATACCAGGGAGGGAAAGATGGAAACTACTGTCAATTTCTTATTGTCTTATCTTGAACTCTTGCATTGTTTACACAATTTGGTTAGGTTTGGCTTTGTTCTGTCTTGTTTTGTTAGACTTTATGCTGTCAGATGGCATGGGCAGCTATTTTGAATATGATGGGATATATTATGATAATCATGGTTTCCTATTATATTGCTTTGAATTCTTATAATGCTTTTATTCATTTATTTGATTGGTTTTATTCTGTTTTGTTTGATTTTATTATGTGTAATGGTATAGACAAATTTTTTGAGGAAAATGAGATTTACAGTAGCCATTGTTCATTTCCTGTTATTTGGTTTTGAAGTCCTGTAATGTTTTCATTCTTTTGAATGGTTTTAAAGTATTTTGTTATGTTTGATATTTTTATGTGTGAAGGTATGCTTAACTGTGTCGAAGAAAAGAGACATGGTAGCTACTGTTGATGACCAATTTTCCTGTTGTGAAGTGCTGTGTTGCTTGCATTGTTCTGTTCTGATTTGCTTTGTTGTATTCTATTTTGTTTTATTCTCTTTAAAATAAAAAAAATTAAAAATAGGAAAAGGTCAGAGAATTACCCAAAATATTTTAAGACCATCTGAATTGGATTTTCGTACCTTCCAGTTTCCTCTTAGTTGCTGAAAGCACAATACTAAGATGTTAGTTAAACAATGAACTGGACAGTAACTCTGACTGGTCAGTCAAACCTTATCTTAATTTTTTCCCAGAGAAGGACAAAAGTATCAATTCTCAAAAGTGCATGTTAGTATCTCCTATAAACCTTGAGTGTGTATGCATATGTGTGTGTACCCTTCAGCCCACTTGCCCATTAAAATAGAACTCTGTATTTTCAAAGCTCCACAAGCAATTCTGATGCATGCTTAGAATTAAAGACCAATGACACCTTAGAGATCCAGGCATTTTCATGACAGAATCAAAGATGCCTGGCTATCTAAATTGTCAGGTGCACAATCATATACAGAATCAGAAATTCAGGGGCAAGGTAGAGATGGTAAAGGCACCCACAGGATAAACTTGGAGAAGCAAGAATAACAAACTCCAGTGCACACGGCATAGCTCACTGCCCCTAACTTTTGCCCTGGACACGAGCACATGCATGTGCATTTCTCACTGACAAAATGTGGGCAACTCAGGACTAAATCACCAGACAAACAAGAAGCTCTGAGCGCTATCAGTCTCAATTGACTTTTGAATATTGCACTGCATCAATATGACTGTTCATCATTGTCAAAGTGACTGCATTAAGAAGCATCTGGCAGATCAGTAAAGCACACTTCTGGGTGTGGGGCATTTCCAGAGATGTTTGGCCTCTGGACCAGCAAATCAAAGGGGAAAGACCTGCTATAATTGTGGCTGGTGTCATCCTATAAGCTCATAGGCAGGGGAAAATGAAAGGAGAAGAAGAAGAAAGTCAGCCTGCATTTAAAAAATTTGTTCTTTTTGAGTGTTGTTGCTATTGCCATGATCTGTAGACATCAGACTCCAGTGTCTTTATCCTTTCAAAGCAAATTCATGTCAGCAACTCCCCAGGAAGCCTCCAGGCCTTCAGTCTCAGACTGGCACTGTACCCTTGATCCTTCCTGCTCTGAGGCTCCCAACTTCTTGGACTGAGCAGGTCTGGGCTCCAGACCACAGATGACTATAGTGGAGTGCCTTGCCTCTGCTCCTATAAGCCTATCTAATAAACCCCTTGCATAATTATAAAAATACATCATATCACAGTAATATATCCATATTCCTGCTTATGGCAACACAATTCATAGTAACTAAATTTTGGAAGAGACTTGATGTCCAGCAACAGGTGGAAAGATAAAGAAAATGTAGTTTTAACACACAGTAGACTACTACGCTGCCATAAAGATAAACCTGAGTCATTTGTAGGAAAATGAACATACCTTGATACCATAATTTTAAGAAAGGTAAATCAGACACACAGATTAAATAGTTCATGATTTGTCTTATATGAGAAACTCAAAGTATAAGCAAAGAGGAAGATAAAAACAGATGAAAAGAAGTAGTAGGGTAGATCATTCTCAAAAGGGAAAAGGATCAAAAGATGGAGAGAGAGAAAGAAGAGGGTAAAGGAAAGGGGTTAAGCGAGGAATTAAATAAGATGTGCACCAATTATATAAGAAGAATATAAACATAATGTGTTGCAAATATGTGCAAAAAATGAAGAGGATCAAGAGATGAAAGTAAGGGAAAGGCAGGGAAATGAAAGGGGAAAAAAGAAATTAAGATGCATTCATGTACCAGTTGTTACATATTACAAACATGCACTAATGAAAAATAAATTTAAAAATGGTCTTTCAGTGAACTTCAATAAAGATGCCTGGAGAACAATCAGAAAGGGTTGTTCCCAATGCATCTCTATTGCGACACAAAGGAATAAAAAGGAAGCTGGTGACCATAGTCACTTTTAAGAGAAGGTCGTAGGTAAAGGGAAGGGGCCTTCTCAAATATCTTAAATGATAATATTCTCTTATTACAGAAGCATGATTCCAATCTGATTTTTATCATTGATAATGAAGAGGTTTTTGGAACATAGAAGACCTGGTTTCTGCTGTCCCAGAGTATAAAATTCATTTAGGACTTACATAAAAAAATGAAGAGCTAGTTCTGTCATTTATTTTAGCTGTAAGAGTAAACACCAATCTCAGTTACTTAAAAATACCAGAGTGCTGAAGGGAATAGATTGGGAATGGGCAGAAGCTGGGTTGAGTTTAATCTGGGAGAATTCCTTGTTGCTAATTCCCTGAGTAGCCCAACTTTCCCTTTACAAAACCTTGAGTTTCCTTCCCACTGCTTGCTATTCTGGATTAGTGTCTTTATTCCCTATTTTTTGTAAGTCATGTGTGTGTGTGTGTGTGTGTGTGTATAATGTAAACAGCAGAAACAATTTATCTAAAGTTGTTAGATAAGGTCAGAAAAACAACTTCAAAATAGAGAGCAAAACAACTTTAGAAAATTTTCTAAGCAATGTGCAGAAAAAAAACAATTCATCTAAAGTTGTAAGAGATTTCAATTATTTTGTTTTATTTTCCTGATTTACAGGGCTTAGTCCAATTTACTGATTACGCCTTTTCTATTTCTCTTTCAGATTGGAGAAGGGCCTATTTGAATGTCAGTGATCTAGGGAGAGAAAGTACTTTCTGAAATGGGAAATAAAGCAGGGAAGATTGAGCACTAAATCTTGAGTTTAGGAGTTGTCATGGCAACACCAATGACTTGGTTCTGAATAAACCTATGAAAGAAATCCTAAGGGCATTAGAAAGAATGCAGAATAAAACTGCAGAGGAGAAGAAAAAGGAAGAGAAAATACAATGCCGTAGTTCACAGGTGGCATGGCAAGGATAAAGCTACACTTTTTGCTGAGCCTGATACTAAACTAACTAAGATATACTACCCTTTGTCATTGATTCAACATTGATTCAAAAAGTATTAATTCTCTTTGACATAGTAGACACAAAACTAAATTTGAGAGTATAAAAATGTTTCATTTTTTTCTTTCAAAGCAATAATGACTTGGTAAAGTACTATGATATTTATTTAGCTTGTAACAAATTATTTATGCATCTTTAACTGTTACTTTTGCCTTACAGGTATCTTTCTCCGGAATTGCTTACTTTGTATTTCCCCAAATTTGTTTTTCCTACTGGCATTAATGTAATCAGCTTCATTTATTAATATATCCATTCATTTTTATAGAATTTAGTAATTGATGTCATATATGTATTAGCCAGTGAAGATACAAAAATGAATAAAATGATTATATTTTTCATATTATTTTACATTACCCCTGTAAAATACCTTCACAAATTTATGATTATATAGAAAAAGAAGACCATTTAAATAGCTAGTAGAATTATCATCTAGTAATTAAGGCTATTTTATGTCTTCCTTCTCTTCTTTAGGTGAATATTATTTTTTCCCTTCTTGTTGTCTTAGTTACCTTTTTTTGTTGTTGAGAAAAAATGCCAAACACCCACAAAGGAAGGAAAGTTTATTTAGCTCACAGTTTGTACAGGTTTCAGTCCTTAATTGGCTGCCTCCAAGGCAGAGTGGCATGGAACACAGACATCACAGAGGAGAAACAGTTCATGGCAGGCAAAAGAAAGCAAAAGCAATCAAGGGACCTGTCTTAGTTCCTTTTCACTCATCGCTGATACAAAATACCTGATGCCCAAAGCTGGCAAAGGAAAGATTTATTTCTTACAGTTTTTGGAGATTTCAGTCCATACTCAGTTGGCTCCAAGGCAGGGTGGCATGGCGGGACCGCAGTTCATGGTGGCTGCAAACAGAAAGGTGGAAACTGGAAAAAAGAGAGACACACCATCTTCCTGCCATTACATCACATCCTGGCTCCACCCTCTAGGAGGGTGTAGCACTGACACCATCGATCCAAGCACTAGACAATGAACCAGTCACAAATGTACAATGCAAATACATGAGGCCTGGGGGCCACTGACATAAACCATGACAGGACCTTAGCAGCCTTTTTCTTTCCCTTTTATATTTCATCTAATGGATTAGGGCTGTGCCAAATCAATCAGTGGATGGATTTAGTAATCACCAATACTTAATCCTAGCATGAATAATTCTAGTATTGCACCATGAATCAGTCATGAACTCTAGATTGAACTACCACTGAAAAAGCTCTACCTGTTGACTACATAAGGATTGGGGGGAGGATCATCAGCAGAGACACCATAACATTTCACCTTTGGCCCCCCAAAGATTCACGTTATTACTTTGTTAAAAAGGCATTCAGGCTATCTCCAAGGATTGTCAAAGTTCTAACAGTTTCAGCATTGCTGAAAAGTTGTTGCCCAACTGCTCTGATATTTAAAGCAAACTCTTAGCTCCAAGCCCCCATGCAAATGAAAAGAGTTAAACATTTGCAACATTCATTGATACAATCTAGACATTACAATTCCTAAGGTACAAATAGAGAAATAGCAAGGAATGGGAACAAAGCAATTCCAAAATCCAACAGGCAAAGGGTAAGTTCCATAGTTCCATGTCTAGCATACCTGGTAATCTGTGACAGGTTGTTAACTGCAAAGGGCTTTGGTGGCTCCATCCCTATGGCATTCCTGGCTTTTGTACTTCCCATGGCTTCTTTCTTTTGCTGGCTTTGCACACTCCTTGAAACTTTCCTTAGAAGATCCACATTCCTGGGTCTTCTGAAGTCTCCACTGCACCTTTGATATCACATCCAGAGCTTCACACAACCTTCTCAGGGTCACACTGCCTGGCCTATCAGACCTTGTTCTGAAATCTGAGTGGAAGCCTTCCTGCTCCCACAACTCTTGTAATCTGCATGCACCCAAAACCAGCATCAGATAGATGATGCCAAAGTCATCCACCAGCTGAATCGGGATCCAAACTTCGTTTTTTCTTGGCTGTAGGGGTTGAGCACTTTTGAACCAAATCCTGAGAAACAACTTCAGTAGGCTGCTACCATTCTGTAACTTGGTGTTCTGAGCCTCTCCCCAAAATAAAATCTTTCAAGGGAATAAAAGATGGTGGACCGCTAGGTAGCAAGAGAGAGACCCTCTCTGAGAGAGACAGCTCAAATGCCAGAATAAAACACCCTGGAGAGACCCAAACAGAGAGAGATGGACCCTTACAACCCAGGAAGAAACTAAAGTGCAAAAAGCCACTCGAATATGAGGTCCTGGTGCTACTATAAGTGAAGATAAGATCAGCGAGCACGGCGGCCTCTTCGAGCCGCCTGAATTCCTGCCGGACCTGAACAAGCGATCCATGCTGAAGCGACTGGCTTGAGCCGCTGGAGCACGGAGCTGAACAGCCCTGCATGCAGCTCGCCCAGACTGGCCCTGCACGTGACCCACCCAGAGCCACACTGAAGTTGGAGGTCAGGGAGCCCAGCAGTTCTCGAGGACCAGCATCAACACGTGGTGAGTGATGGGAATAAGACCCTCCCAGGGGAAAGGGGAAACTGACTGGAAGACATGTTGGATTTGGGCAGGACAGCCCTAAATCCATAAGGAAGTGGCTTCAGCTGGTTGCTCCCCTTGCCGATCAGATTGGTGGAATCTGCTTGGATTGGGCCACGCCCCTGGAAGGGACACAGTGATTTGCTACAAATTACTTTCTTGAGATCGGTGCTCACTGACGCAGTGAAGGCCTGCAAAGGTTGACTGGCCCGGAGGGGAAGAGCTAGCACAAACTGCCCGTGGGTGAACTCTAATCTCTGATAACCTATTGAAGAGGGCTAAAGCTCCTAGCCTGTGTCCTCTAGAGGAGCCTAAACCAACAAGAAAAGGGTCTGGGAATTACACTGTACACTTGTATGGAAGGAACCAAAAACATGATGAAAGGGAGAACCCCAACCCTGAGAACACTGATCCAGGAGAGGTAGGTGCAAAAGAGATTGAGGGCAGCAAAAATGCAACATCAAACACAGCGTTAGCAGACATAAAGAGATATCTTCAGGACCTCATAAGTGGGACCAAAACAGAAATATTAATTCAAATTAAACAAGAGATAAATAGATTAATAAAAGAAGGGCTGGGCACCTCTCAAGAAGACACAGACAGAAGAATGGAGGAACACAAATGGAGAGAAAAATTTAATGAAGAATTAAGAAAAAACCTAGAATTCATGAAGCAGATTCAAAGAGATTATCAGGAAACTAAAGACTCCATAGAGAGCTGGCAAAACTGCTTGAAAGACACCAAAGATAGACTATCAAAAATTGAACACAGGCTTGCAATGTGGGGTCATGAAAGGGAAGATCTCTTAAAAATAACAAGGGAGCAGGCAGTAAAGATACAAAGACTGGAAGATGACAACAGGATCTATAACTTAAGAATAAAGTATGTCAATGAAGAAGCAGGAATCAAATCAGAGGAATTACAACAGCTATTCACAGAAATTATTAAGGAAAATTTCCCAAGCATAGAAAAAAGAAATGATATGCAGAGGTATGAAGCATACAGAACTCCAGCCACCTACAACCAAAACAGAGCTACACCCAGACACATAATAATCAAGATCCCAGAAATTCAATATAAGAGCAGAATATTAAAAGCTATCAGAGAAAAGAAACAGATCACCTATAAAGGAAAACATCAAAATCACAGCAGACTTCTTGACACAGACGATCAAGTCAAGAAGAACTTGGAGTAAAGTGATTCAAGCACTGAAGGAGAACAATCTCCAGCCCAGATTGATGTATCCTGCAAAACTCTCTCTAGAAATTAATGGAGAAAAAAGATGCTTCCATGACAAAGAGGAACTAGGACAATTTGTGACCACCAGTCCAACCCTACAAAAAATACTGAAGGACATGCTAGGGAGAGAGAACAAGAATACGAGCATTTCAGGGACAGTGGCAGAGAGGCCTCAGTGAATGGGGCAGACAGTAGAGTGGAACAGAAAAATAGAATAGCAGAAATGAGGCAGAGAAGATTGGCTATAATCTCTAGTATAGAGGGCCTCTAAATACTAACAGAGAGAAACACAGGCAGAGTAGATCAGGAGATAGGGTCCATTGAGCTGCTCTATATAGGGAGGCAGTGGGACCCAAAACAAGCAGTGCACCCCATGGGAGTGAAAGGGGAGGAATTGTCTA
>PVJX010029185.1:0-23170 GCA_004027295.1 Dolichotis patagonum
CTTCCTTTGAGAAAGGTTATTATGTTCATGAAATAAGTTATGTCTGTCAATAACAAATATGTGCCATAATGTGTCATCTAAAATGTTCTTCTCCTTACACCTTTTCCAGTCTCTTAGTTCTAAATATGAATGAAAGGAGAGAACACCCTTAAAAGTATAAATGTCTTCTTAGAGAAATAAGGTCAAAGTGTTCTTTTCCCAAGGTCACCTCCATCACTATCTGGGGGGAAGGGTCCTATTTCATTTCTGAGGCTGCCATCGTCGGGAAGCCCCTGTTTCACTGTGGTGAGGGCCACACATTATCCAGCCTCACATCTGGTCTCACACTCCCTTCCTTCCCATTAACACCCAGACCTCAGACCCAGGAGTCACCAGATCTCCCTGGAAAAATGCAGCTCACTGCATCATCCTCTGAGTTTTTTGCTTTCTTGCCATATCTCTATTTCAGGAATTTATTTGCTTTCTCATTAGTTTTGCTACCATAAAAATGTTTTAAATTTTATTTAGTGTTCCTCATAGTTTTTGGAAAGGTATAACCTACCATTTTCCCAAAAATATCTACAAAGAATATTTTTATTAATCCCAGTTATTCTAATTTATCACCAGCCAGTTTTTCCAAAATCCCCAGGTTCCTTGATTTTATTTTATTTTATTTTTTTTGCTTCTACTATGATTCACTTTTCCTGAAAAGCAAGGCATGATATTAGATAGCTAACATTTAAGTACACACTCCATTCCAGATGATGTTCTGAATCTTTTTATGTCTTGATTCGTCCAACAGCCCTATAAGATACAGACTCATATTTTCTCATTTCATAGATTAGGATACTCTGGGTCAGAGAAGTAAAGATCTCAAGGTCACACAGCTTGTGAAGGACGTGACATCCTTCCATAGGTCAAAGGTAGGGATTCCAGCTCCAGAGCCACCTTCTAAAACACTGCATTCCATTGCCTCAGAAAATCAGTTAATTGCTACATTGATCTTATTTTTAGTAGCGACAACATGCAAAGCACTATATCAGGGAGTCAGGATGGGGCAAGGCCTTTTATAGGAACCTTGTAGGCCAATAAAATAAGAAATGTGCACTTGGAGGAGTAAGATAAACAAGAATCAGTGTGAACACTAAATATAACAGAGATGGAATTCTGCAGGTGACCAGTAGCTGAGGTTGGCAGGAAATTAGACACTAGAGAAGACTCCTGGATGTTCTGTGGCAGAATTTCTCACAGGAGGTCTTGAAAATGGCAGAGCCTATTTCAGAGATATACCAAGAGAGCACTGAACATGCAATAGACATGTCCGTAACATGACCCTGCTGCATGTTTACATAGATGCTCTTTCAGGAAGGAAACAGGAGAAAGACTGACCACTCAGTAGTGCAAGATCATTTATCCTCTTTGAGGAAGAGGAGATGATGAGGTATAAAATATTTCTCAAAACCTGCCAGAGTAACTGAGGAAAGTGGACACCTCGGCATTTGGGAGGCTACAACTGTAGAATTTATGCCACTAGATGCCCAAGAGAGAAAATTACCACAGCCAATTCTGCATAAAGACTGTGTTCAACCCAAGCTGCTGCTGTTAACCTTAGACACATCTTTTAATTGCCCCTGTGTTTTCCTGGTTTAGTCATATTTTACAATTTCTAATGAAGCCTTATTTTCAACCACCTCTTCCTTTAAAAAGGATGCCCAAGCTTTCTTCTTTTGTTTTAGCAACTACAGCATGCAAAGCACTATAGCAGGGAGTCAGGATGGGGCAAGGCCTTTTATAGGAAACTTGTAGGCCAATAAGATAAGAAATGTGCTCTTGGAGGAGTCTACCACTCTTTCAAGTCAGATTAAACTTATCTTGGGATAAAGTTAATCTTGTACCATGTGATATTTCAATACACAGTGTGTGCCAAGGATTTAGCTCAGTGGTGTAAGCACCTGCCTAGCAAGTGCAAGGTTGTGAGTTTGATTCCCGGTACCAAAAAAAAAACAAGTCAATACACTGTCCATTGCATTTTTTTAAATCAGGTCAAACATATTTAGCTTTTTGAGCACATACCATTTCTTTATGAGGAAAGCTTTCTTCCAGCCATTTGAAGTGTACATTACAGTACTGCTGTCTGCGCTGCACCACACTCTGTCTGTATAGTACTCTTACCCTGCTGCGCCTAAACAGACTTCAGCAAAAAGAACAAAGCCAGTTTAGTACTTCTTGACCCCAAATCATACTGCCCTTCCTCGAGCTCCCAACATATGCATTGAGGGTGTGTTGGACCCACTGGCTGGACCCACTGGCTTCGGTTATCACACACTCCACAGAGTATTCTGAAAACTGCCCAAACTTAACTTTTGAAATGAAACAAACCAAGATGGAGAAGCTCCTCAAAAATAACCCCCAATCTCCCCTTTTCGTCTATGCTCTCTCACCTTAAACATAGCCACCCCTACTGAAGTGTTTTGATGCCCACTGCACCTGCAGGTCCTGCCTCCACAGAGCTGCTCTTCAGACTACATGAGCTGCCACGAAAGAAGTCCCCTAATGACCCTCAGACTTAAAGAATATGGCTGAGCTGCTTACAAACCTATGAAATTCTGCCTGCACGCAAAACCCTTGACAATCCCCCTTGCAGAGTCTCTACGGAACTCACTTAAGCGCTCTGAGAAACATTTCCTCTCCTGTGACCCAATTCCTGCAGTTGAGTTCTGCTTTCTGAGAGGAGCTCTTCATTAGCTCTGAGCTTGTTGCTTGCAGCATCTGACTCTCTCAGTGTCCTTCAGAAGCGACCCAGCTGTGGGCAAAGAGGGTCTTAGGTGCTAGGGAGCTTCCCATCTCAGAAGGGAGTTGTGAATGGATCTCTAAACAAAGAAGGATCAGTTAACCCTGCAAACTGTAAGCGACTTCTCTCCATATAGGGGAGAGGCCAGCTATAAAAATTAGTCCCCTGCTTAGGGCTCAAGATCTCCCTGGAGGGTTTCGCCCTTTGGGGAAATGTTGATATCAAAGATCCTTTCTTTCATCCTGGAAACACTGTGGGCCAAGATGGAGATCACTTCCAACCCAATTATCAACTGCGTGAGCTACCTCACAGAAACAATCATGACGATCTCTGTCTGGGAATAGACACTGGGAAGGAGGCAGCCCTCACATTCGGAGCCAGACCTCCTAAAGGAGATGAGTTCTTGACTCTACCTATTGTGAACTAATTATCTTTTCTTTTTATTTTCTTTGTTTCATTTTCACTTTTGTACCGGGGATCGAACTCACGACCTCGCGCTTGCCAGGTAGGCGCTTAAGCCACTGAGCTAAATCCCCAGCCCTCGTTTTCACTTTTAAATGGCACTCCATGGATAGGTGACGTTCAGAAAGACATCACAGAGATTTTCAGTAAGAAACAAGAAACTTAACAAGTCCCCTCTTCTGTGCTCTCCTCTGGAAAAACATTTAATATACTCCGCAGAGAGAAATTAATTATAGATACTCAGCAACAACAACAAAAAATAAATGTATGAGTCATTAATTTTTTTGTAAAGTAAATATCAGTGCAATAAATATCAATTACATATAACATTAAAAATTGAGTCATTTTAATGTTTACAACCCATATTCTCCTTAAATAGCACCTGTTTGCTTATCTTCAATTTAAAATTAATTTAATCCTTAATTTAAAATTATATTACTTTTGGAATTTTTTTTCATATTCTTGTGCTTCCATCATTGGCTTTTTGTCTGCTGAAGTTCTCTTCTTTCCCTGTATTTTTTTAGAACCTTTCTCTCTGGTAATCCTTGCTTGTGATTTCACACTGCAAAATGAGATATTAAAAGAATCTGAGATTGGGGTCTTGATCACATAATCCTACTGGCATCCCTATGATAAGAAAGCCCAACAGAAGAGCAGGATGAAACATATTCTGTTCCTAAAACTATTCTACAAAATACTCTAAATGCAATCACTTTGTAAGTTATATTGATGATAGCCCACATTGCACATAAATAGGTAGAAATTGTCTACCGTGCATATTCATCAAAAAGTTTTAATAAGCAAAGGAAAATAAATACATTAAAATTTTTTATATAAACTAGATATGCAAGATATAAAATGAATATTTTAAAATACCTTTTCTATATAGCCAATAATGGACTAACTGGGAAAGAAATCAGGAAAGCAATTCTATTCACAATAACTTCATAAAAAATAAAATACACAGGATCAACCTAACTAGGGAAATAAAGCATCTCTACAATGAAAATTAAAGAAAAATTTTAAAAAATTGAAGAAGATTTTAGAAGATAGATCTTCACATATCAACAGAATTAATATTGTTTAAGTGGTCATATTACTGAAAACAGTCTATATATTCAGTGTAACCCCCATCAGAATTTCCATGGTATTCTTCAGATGTATCAAAACAAAATCCTAAAATTCATGTGGAAATAGAAGAGATCCAGAATAGCCCAAGCAATCTTAGTCTAAAAGAACAGAGCTGGAGGCACCACAATATCCAGTTTCAAGTTATACTAAAAGTCATATCAACAAAAACAGCATGATACTGGCATAAAAAACAGATGTGTAGACCAATGGTTTGGGAGAGGGAATCCAAAAACAGCCTTGCACCTACAGCCATCTGAGTCTCCACAAAAGCTTATGTTGAGGAAAGACAGCCTCTTCAACAAATGGTGCCAGCCAAACTGGATATCCACTTGTAGGAAACTGCAACCAGATGTCAATCTCTCTCAGTGCACAAAAGAATCCATTCAAGATGCATCAGAGACCCAGGTGTAAATTCGGAAACTGTGAAAATGCTACCAGAAAGCACAGTGGAAATGCGTGGCGCCATTGGCACTCCAACCGCACAGGGAATATAGGTAAGAATCAACAAATGGGGAAGATCACATTTAAACATTTCTGCACCACCAGGGAAACAGCTTTTAGACACAGGCCACATAGTAGGAGAAATCTCTGCTGGCTGCACTTCTGACAGAGGATTAATATCTGGAATATACAAAGAACTCAAATGACTTAACAAAAAAAATTCAAAAGACTCAATCAATAAATAGGATAGATGTGGTAGTGCGCACTGGTAATTTCAGTACTTGGAAGGATTACTGTGAGTTCACGGCCAGCCTGAGCTACAAAGTGAGTCCAAGGCCAGCCTGAACTGCATAGCGAGACCCTTCCTGAAAAAAAAAACCAAATAAATTGAACATATAGATACTTTTCCAAGGAAGTACCAATGGCCAATAAGTACATGAAAAAAATGTTCAACATCTTTAGCCATTTGAAAAGTACAGATCAAAAACACATTCACATTCTACCTTATGCCAGCAAGTGGTCATCACCAAGAACAAAAATAAATAAATGCTGACTGGGATGCTGCTGCTAGGAATGTATGTATTTGGTTTTGTTTTTTGTTTTGAGACAGGTTCTTGGTATATAGTTCAGGCCAGCTACACACTCACTATGTAGCCTGGACTAACCTTGATCTTGGGGCAATCCTCCTGCCTCAACCTCTCTAGTGCTGGGATTACATAAAAGCGCCACCACACCCTGCAAGGAATGTGAATTAGTACTGCACTATGGAAATCAGTATGAAATTTCTTTAAAAAAAATTGGAACCAGAGCTATCATACAATTTAGCTACAGCACTCCTAGGTATATACCCAAGGGAATTAAAGTCAGCATATAATTGGAATACTTGCACACCCATGTTTACTGTGGCACAATTCGCAATAGCCAGCATATGGAGCCAGTGTAGGTGCCCAAAAATAGAGAAACAGATAAAGAAAATATGAGACATATACACAATGAGCATTATTCAGCCATAAAGAAGAAGAAAGTGGGTTATTTGCAGGAAAGTAGATGGAAATGGAGATCATTATGTTAAGCAAAGGAAGCCACACATTTTCCCTGCTGTATGGAATCTTAAGAAGATGCTGTTAAAGTAGAAAGGAGACAGTTGATACACAAGAGAAAGGGGACCTGGGGGAGAAAATGAATGTAAGTGAGAGTTATGATCAAAATATATGCATGTATGAAAATATCACACTGAAACATAACATTGTATAAAACTATTAGGCAAAATTACTTCAGAATAAATCACATAGACTAAGTGAAAAATTGAAGCTGAAAAAGTTATGTACTACACATTTCCAACTATGTTACATTTTGAATAAGGCAGAACTGTGGAGGCATTAGAAAGACCACTGACTTCCATGAATTAAAGGAAGAGAGGGACAAATACAGCATGGAGGATTTTCAGGATCATGAGGCTCTTTGATATGATACTATGATGCTAGATTCCTGCCCTAGATTTGTCAAAATTAGCAAAATGAACATCACCAATGTACCTTCATGTGAAATATGCACTTTGGGTGATAATTGTGTTCTGATATAGATTTATCACCTGTAACAAAAAAACCTTAGTGCAGGGGAGATTGATTATGGGGAGATAACGGGGAGGTTGTGTGAGGTGGGAGTGATTGGGAAATCTCTCTACCTTCCACTTGATTTCCTGAGGCTTATATATGCTTCTAAATATAATGTCTATTTTTAAAAAACAGAATCTGAAGCTTGGTCTGGAGCTGTCCTCTGAGGCTTCCACTAGGTGTTCTGGGCAGAATGTCACCGTGGCTCTGACTGACCTCTGCTGTGAGCATTGCTAGTTATTTCCTCTCAGGAAGGGTTTCCTCTACATAGAAATGAGCCATCCAATCTCCTACTTAGGATACACTAAGCCAGTGAGGAGTGTTCTAAGAATGAGTGAAGAGGTTGTGTGGAGAAGGCAGAAGCTCAAGCATTTTGCTGTGACCTCATCCCTCTATTTCCAGCTCTCTCTGTCTTGGGTATCTGATGGCCCAGTGTCCCTGGTCCTGGTTCTTAGAGAACAGATCTCCAGAATGGGGGAGGGATGAGAGCAGAGATCCCCCTGTCCTTCTCAAAACCCCACTGGGTGATGCAAGAAGAGGAATGGGTTGGTAGGAATTTAGAGTGTTTCTTAATATACTGTAGCTTTAACAAAGCCACCAGCTCTTCAATCCTGATCCTCCCCAGGATGCTATGGTTGGGATCTTCTTGCTCCTTGCTGGCTTTTCCTCTCTGCGCCCTCTCCAGGATAGCTTTCTGGTTTATTGGCTCTGTCTTGGTGACTTCACAGCATTTGATTTCCAGCTTCCAACTTTGGCTATCATTTGTCCTGTTCTTCACAGCTTGATGGCTTCCTTTTCCAGTGCATATTAGTTATGCAAAATGATGGTTTTCACTGTGATATTTTTATACATGTGTCACATGCATGAGTCATGTCTACTCCCATTGTCGTCCCCCACTTTCCCTTCCATCAGTGTCCTTTGGAGTTTTTCTACTTTCCCATCATATTCATTATTCAGCCATAATTGGATGGCACTAGAGACTGTCATTCAGCCAGAACTAGAAAGACAAGGATCCCATGTTATTTTTAAACTTTTATTGTCATTTTAAGTGGGTTTTAGAAGTCACAAAAACTATGTGGCTTTGACTCATACATATACTACCTAAATGGTGCAACAATATTTTGGAAGTTTTAAGCCATTCCATATTTGGTAGAAATAAGTGACTGTATTGTTGTGTATTTCATAGTTCCCAACACTCAGATCAGGTAACTTTAAAATTACTTTGATAACTGTTTTCACTAATATTTTGTTCCCTTGAAAAATTCTTCAGATTTCCCCTTTTTTACCATTGAAATAGAACTTCTTGTGTGTTTATATACTCAAATTTCTAATGAAATTCACTTCATTCTGATTTTCTATTTATCACCTCACTTCATAAAAATTAGGTTGCCCTTTCTAACTTACTAATTTTTGTAGACTACTATTTACACAAAACACAATTTAATGTCCTTTAGGCCTTGTTCCTGAATACTACATATATACAGACTTGCATGAATATTTAAAATCACATTTTACTTTCATTATAAAATTATAATGAAAGTTTAAAAAAAATAAATTGCAGTCTGTCAGAGTTGACTCAAAAACTGAGAAATTCTGCATCCTAAACACAAAAGCAGGGGCTGGTGACATGGCTCAGTGGGAGCACTCCTGCCTTGCTGCACAAAGCCCTGAGCTCAACCCCCAGCATCACAAAAAAATAAAAAATAACTATCTGCATACTTTAATTGATTTGAAAAACAAGCCAACAGATACACAATCTGATCAATTTCTCCATTAAAAAAACAACCATCTTTAAAATAAGAAAGGATATATGTTGCAATTTATTATGACCTAAAAATTTGTCATGATAACCATATTTTCCTGACAACTTTACTGAAAATTTAACTTCCACATGAATTATTCATTTTAGCTTTGTTAAGCATGCCAAGGAACTTCACTGAGCATAAGTAGCATGATAACTTGGATTTGGTATGAACCAAAATATTAATATTTGCATCAAAATACTAAGGTCAATCCATTCACTCAACAAACATTGGTTAAATGCCTAGGATGTGCTTAACAGAACCACTTCCAGGGCACTGAATGTCCAGTTGCCTGTGGTAGGAGCCAGGCTGACGGAGAGTGAGCTGTGAAACCATCTTTCCTTCCCTCTTTGGAACCCAAATGGAGAGGCAGAAAACATTGTGAAAATAACTTTAATGAAAACAAGTCTCCTCCCCATCGTACTCCAAAATCCACTAAGAATCCCTGCAAGAGAAAAGTTACCTTTGAGAGTAGAGGAAGGATCTTATCAAACTCAGCTTTAAGGGCATATGCTGTATCAGTCTGCATTTGGTTGCTACACTGAAATGCCTAAAGTGTTTACATTCAAAAGAGAAGGCTGCTCTTTGGCTCATGGTCCTGGGAACTCTATTCCAAGCCTGGGCATCCCCTAACTTTGGGCACCTTTGGGAGCACAGATGGCAGTGTCTGGAGTGTGCAGCGGAGCAAATTAGCATCAATGAGCCAAGAAGTAGAGACCGGGAGATGGGAATCCCACAGTTCCTTTCCAAGGCATATCATCAGTGACCTCAGGACCTTCATGTTGGCTCATTCTCTCAAAAATTCCACTACCTACCAGTATTATCATGCCTTCTTGGACCAAGCGAGGTCCCACTGAATATTATGCATAAAAATTCATGTATACTCATTCAAAGCATAGATTATACTGAGTTCCAAAAGAAAGAAAGAAGGTTATAGATGGACATGTTGACTCATTTGATTCACCATTCTACTTCATATGCATGTATCAAGCATCACACTGTAACCCATACATACTGTATTGGTTAATTTTTCTGGTTTCTAGGGGGAAAATACTTTATATCCCCCTTGTAAGGGAGAAGTTTATTTTGGCTCACAATTTCAGAGGGTTCAGTCCATGGTCAACTGAGTGTAAGCCAGGAACATCATGGCAGAAGGACACAATGCAGCAAAGCTGCTCATGTCGTGGTGATCAGGAAGCACAGCAGAGAAGTCCAGAGAGGAAGGGACCAGTGACCAGAGTCCCTAAAGTCACTCCCCATGAGCTATCCAGACACACCTGGAAGTGTGCTTTGCTGATCTGCACATCTCTCAAGCCAAGCAAATTGACAATCAAGCTTAACACATTTGAGTTTATACATGTATGCATAATTATCTACTCATTATAAAATCAATCATAACATAATGGTGAGCTACATCAAATTATAATCACAAAACTGAACTCTTTATCAAGGTGCTTACCTGGCTAGGGAGGAAAATTACATGTCTGATTTTCTATTTGAATAGTACCAAAAATAGTAGGTATGATGGAAAATGATTTCAGAACCTACCAAGAATTGAAAGCTAGCAACACCAAAAGTTTTATATGGACAATAAGTGAATGCCTGCTTTGGTTTCAGGTAAAAACATATACTAAAAGAGTAGCATTTACGCAAGTAACACAGACCACACAGCCAATTATCAGTAGTATCTGTCACAGGACACAGAAAATAAGGAGAGGTGAGGCTGGTGCAGGACTTCTGTGAACCTGTCTCTTCTTGAGTAGGTCCACAGCATGCTGCCCAGTGGAAACTCAGTCCAGATGGGTTCTTGCTACCAATCACACTGCAGGTTGAAGTCAAGTTGAAGGCTGCAACATTTCTGCCAAGCTACTTCCTTGGCTCACAGTTGTTAGAAAATGAGCTAGGATTCAATATGTGTCTGCTTTATGGTTGTCTTCTTTAATGTAGATCATGTTTACTTCCTGAGGATTTCTTAAGGTGAAAACAACACAGCCTCCTTTTTCATAACAAGAGGTTTTATTAGAACAATAAAAACAGGCCACATGAAATCAAAATGATATTCTATGCATGCCAAATATTTTACATATACTGATAGTGAAGTCTTGTCTGACATCAGAATTCTATTTTGAAACCTTGCCACCCACTTATTTCTAGAATGTGGTCTCACCAAAATCTGTAATTTGTCTCTCTTTTAACTACGCAGCACCAACCATTTGGTCTGGCAGCTCTGATGGGAGATGCTGCCACATTTGATTTGTAAAAGTTCCAAGCCACAATCACAAGGGCATGCTTTGGCTCTCTTTGCTTGTATTAAAGAGTGGTTCATATGCGGTATTATACCCACTGGGTTTGTCCTGCATTAGAAGGGAGTGAGGAGCATGAGAAAAAGGAGGATGAGATAAATGCAGCAAAATTCACATATACAGTTGGTTTCTCACCAGGGAACGTAGACACCAAGATTCAGGAAAATGGTCAGTTGATCTGATGGGGAAATGCTACATCACTCAGTCTGTCTCCTTTTGTGCAAGACAGTCGTATCTTCCACACTCAGTTTCAGGGCAAGGTGATCTGATCAGTTATCTGAACACAGGTAAGTGAAATACAAATGATTCTCTATCTGTATGGATGATCACAGAATAAGTACACTCTGACTTTGTCCAGTTTTAAAAGTGAGGAGAATAAAAGCCTCAAAATAAAAGGGGGCTGAGGTAGAGCTCAGTGGTAGAGCAGCTGCTTAGCACACTTGAGGCTTAGGCTCAATCCCCAGTATAACCCAAACAGATTGGAAAGGTAAGACTATTAGCCTTTATAAAACAGTTGAAAATCTCATCAGAGCCTGTTTAATGCATCGAAAACTATTTCATGAGTGCTACTGTTTTTTTCACAAGTGTTTTTAATCATACACAAAAATGGAAGAATGATGCTCATACATAGGGACCAAAATCAGGGATCTGAAAAACTCTAAAGTCAAACCATGAAGTCACCCTGTAATTCTAAATAAAACGTATGATAAGGGCAATTTAGAAGAAGAACACTGTTTGACCAAAAGAAGGGAACAGTGTCAACTCATCAATTTATAAATAGAATATTTATTAGAAGGGAGGAAGATCAACTTGGAAGACAGTGAAAGGAAAACTTGGAGCAGAAAATAAGTAGTGCCAGGGCCCAGAGCTTCAGGCTGCCTCAACCCTGAGGAGGACATGCTGGAGCTGATACACATCTCCCTCTCTGCTTTGATTCCCCTCTCCACAAATAGACTTTGCATTGCTATTTGTCTTTCTGTGTGGTTTCCTCAACAGATGGGGAATTTTGTCCCTGGCACAAGTATAATCTTGGCAGCTTTGTTCTTCACTGGAAGCTGAAAATGGCATCTGGCTTATGCAGCAAGCTATTCTGAACTTGGATAACTCCCATCCATCTGGAGATTTGTGGAGGTTTCAGAAATGAATGCCACACCCTGGATTGTGGCCATTTACTAAATTGCCTCATCCACTCCAGCCCTCCCTAGAGACAGTTGTGCCTTGTCCTACTTTAAATAGCTACAAAATGTCAGATTCCTTCAATGCCCAAAATACACTGTTTAATGTGTATCTATATATATGCCCTATAATAAATACAATTGTTTGGGAAACCTTATTTATCATGTGGCTTACTATAAACCCTTTGTCTTTGCCTTGTTTCATTTTTGCAACCAATTTACAGTTTATGCACAAATTAATAAGTACCACTAAGCCTTACTTTATCCTCCCTAGTTGGGCTAACTGCAAAAATATTCTAACTGTAAAGAGAAAGTTGCCATTACTCATAAATATGTATGGGGCCAAATAGATTATTTTCATAAAGATTTTGAATGCAGAATCTTTGTTCATCAAAAAGTTTAGAGATAATAATTAATGGATGACAACTACACATAAATCCAAAGCATGAGGCACTTTTTAACTGATGGATTGATTATATCATTGCTGTGTTATTTCAATGTTTTTTTTTTTTTTGGTACCAGGAATCGAACTCACGATCTTGCACTTGCAGGCAGGCGCTTATGCCACTGAGCTAAATCCCTGGCTCCATTTCAATGACTTTTGGCATTAGGAGAATTTAAGATAAGCTACCATTTTAAAAACTGGTAAATTGAAGGATAAAAACTCAGTGAACTGGAGTGAGGCAAAGAAAAGTGTAAGAGACAGATACAGGGAAAAGAAGGAGGTGTCCAGGTAGCTGAGATGGCTTGTATAATGCCAACATTTCCCTGTGGAGCCACCTCTATAAGCCTGAAAACTATCTCATTCTCTAAGAACTATTTGTGAGGTACTAAGACATTGCAGAGATGAGCTGAGGGTGTGTACTTCCACTAGATTGATACAGCCCAGTTGGAGAGGACATTCTAAGGTTACTGCTTACTCTTAGCACATTACATTGGATAGTTCTTGATTTATACAGAGCTGACTAATAATACTGACCAACCAGTAATGTATGCTAACCTTTCTTAAGTTTTACCATATTTCAGGCACTCGGCTAAGTAAGCACTTTTCATGCTTTTTCTCACTTATTATTTTATTGGTTCCATGAAGTAGAAATAATTATTACTTTCACTTTACAGGTGAAAAGACTGGAACCTGTAAGAAACATGCATAAGGCCCCATACCTAAAAGATTGCAGAGGTCAGATTAATAATCACAAGTCAGATGTCTTAAGAATCAATACTCCTAACCACTCCGCTACTCTCTCCCTTAGCCCTCTTTCCAGTGCACCAAATAAGCTGCTACAAAGGTTATATTTTCTACCATACTAAGAAAATGTTTTCAATTTTTTTTGTTTTAAAGAAACTAAAACAAAAGAGAGCAGAACAGAGCAGATCAGAACAGGACAACATAGGCAACACACTACTTTACATTAAGACAACCACAAATGTTTTCTATTTCTTCACCTTGTATAGTGGTAAATTATTATGCAGTAATAATAGCACTTCTTTAATTCTACACAAGGCATTTTCTAAGTGGTTCTGTGTATCAAACCATTTAATTCATCACATTAAGGCTAAGATAACTGATGTACACAGGGCCCGATTAACTTGTCTAAGGACACATGGGTAGATGTTATTTACTCGCTTATACGGGGGGGGGGGTCACAGGTGCAAAGCTTTGTTCTGGTTCTCTATGGTCAGCTCAAGGACACAATGTGCAAAATTTTAGCTAATCTGAGAGAAAAACCATTCTCTTTGATTCCTCCCCTAGAACTTATCAGAAACCTGATAAAAACAGACCCTTTCATCCTAAATGAGTGTGTGTTCCTCCTTAGGCTCCTAAGAAACTTTGAAGTCAGTTTGAAAGCTGGTACTTTGGGCTTAACCAAGAAATTTCTTGGTTTATTGAAATAAATGATGGAAATCACTTTCTGCATACTTGATTGAATCAGCCAAGAGGGGGCCCCATTTGTTCAATGGCGCTCAAATCAGCACACTTCCTTGATCATCTAAAGAGCATTAATACGCTCCCATCAGTCACAGTGACTTGCTCTAGCCACAGTTTTCAAACACCAGTGGGCACCTTCCCTCTGGTCTTTACATGTAATCTAAAGAAAGCATCTGAGAATCTCAAAGAGAAAAAGGTTCAAGTTACCATCCTCTAAAGCACCACAAGACTCTCCATCATTAATCCTGGGCTAGCATAGTTTCAGTGACTTCCCGCTGCAGACACAAACTCTCTTTTGATGTTCCAAGACCTTTTTTGTCATGGAGAAGGCTTCTGGTAAGTGATACTTTTGAAATCAGAATCTGTGTTCTGTTACTTAGTCTAGAAACCGATAATGGTCAAATTGTTTTCAAATAGTCAAGAGATAAACTGGATAGCAGAGTCAGAAAGGAGATACCCACAAATCACCATGTGGATCAGCTGCTTTGAGCCTGCATGTATATCAGCACCATTGACCCATTCTATGAGCTTACCTAAACACTAGCTCAGCATCAGAAAAATGAGTGCCCATGAGAAATCACATGGTCCCTTTCCACAGTTTTCCACACTGCGTTTTTAATCTCCTTATTCCTGAGGCTGTAGATGATGGGGTTTGCCATGGGGATCACCACTGCGTAGAACACGGACACCACCTTGTCCCGGCTGAGGGAGTAGCTGGAGCTGGGTCGCATGTACATGAAGAGACCTGAACCGTAGAACAAGGTCACAGCAGCCAAGTGAGAGGCACAGGTGCCGAATGCCTTGGTCCTACCTTTAGCTGAGCTGATCCTCAGGACGGCAGCAACAATGAACCCGTAAGAGATGAGGACCACAAAGACAGAGACTACACCCACAACAACCCCCACAACAAAGGTCACCACCTGGCTGGCAAAGATGTCAGAGCAGGACAGAGCCAGAACGGGAGGAAGGTCACAGAAGAAGTGGTTGATCACGTTGGGCCCACAGAAATCATGGTGGTAGACAGAGTATGTCTCAATCAGAGAACTAAGAAAGCCACCCACGTAGGCACCAGTCACCATCTCTAAGCAAAGTGTGTGTGACATGAGGGCCGTGTACAGCAGTGGGGTGCAGACGGCCGCAAACCTGTCGTAGGCCATGGCCGCCAGGAGAAGGCACTCAGTCAGCCCCAGCCCACAGAAGACGAAGTACTGCACGGCGCAGCCAGTGAAGGAAATGGTCCTCTGCTCAGCGATGATGTCATGGAGCATCCTGGGGGCCGTGGAGGACGCATAGCAGATGTCCAGGAAGGACAAGTTACTGAGGAAGAAGTACATGGGTGTGTGGAGGTGGGTGTCCATCCTGATAAGCACAATGAGACTCAGGTTCCAGAGGATGGTCAGCAGGTAAATTCCCAGAAATAACGCAAAAAGGAAAATCTTCATCTGAGGATGATCTGAAAAGCCCAGGAGGATAAATTCTGTCACCGCTGTGTGGTTCTTCACCATGGCCATTGGCTTGCTTCCTATCTAGAAGAAAAAAGCACCGTGGTCAATGAAATGGCATGTGTTATTCTAAGAACAGAATCTTCCCAGAGGTTCAGTTAATACCCATCTGCAAATCCAGCCACCTTCTAAGGAGCATCTCTGAGAAAGTTGCCCTAAAGTGATCTCTTGGCACCTTTTAAAATCTGCATGTTATATACATTGTTGACTAAACGAAATCTCTTTGATCCCAGAATTTGGGAGACTGAGATAAGAGGATCTCCGTGACTTCAAGGCCAGCCTGGGTTACACAGTGAGATCCTGTCTCAGAGAGAGAAAGAGAGGCAGAGAGAGAGAGAGAGAGAGAGAGAGAGAGAGAGAGAGAGCTCTTTAATGGAGTCTGGAGTGACTGAGAACTGGGAAACGGTGCCTACAGTGACATTTCACCTGGAGAAGCGATATTGGAAGCCACTTCTCACTTCTCAAAAAGGGAAGTGAGAGGCTTGAATCAGATTAGTTACTAGGTCCTCTTGGAATTGGATTTGTTATGGATTTTTTTAGATTTTCTGAATTAAAAATAGAAGTCATAAGGGCTAGAGTTATAGCTCAGCAGCATAAGTACTGCCTGGCAAGCATGAGGTCATGAGTTTGATCCCAAGCATCCAAAAAAGAAAAATTAGAACTCCTAGTAAGATAAAAATAAAACTTGGGCATTGTTATGCTTCCTAAATCTTCAGTGTAAGGACTTAAGGTAAAGGAATGAAGTGTAATAGGTTAGCATTTTTGATAATATGTCAATTTGAAGAAAGAAACTCAAACAGCCTACCAATGCATTGTGCTAAATTGTGAAACTGAGAAAAAATGTGCATATTGTATTTATGTTTATATACATGCTTAAGACTAGAAAAAATTTGTAAGTTTTTATGCAAGACATCCAGAAATGTGAAATTTTGGCCTCGCCCAATCCATACCATTTTGGAATAGAAGGGCTATGAAGAAAAGTTTCAAAGTGGATTGAAACTAGCTGAACCATGAGGATCAAGAGCTAGTAAAAATTAACTTTCCCTAGACAATAAAAGCTAGGGAAGAGAGGGTCTGTCAGATACAAAGTCAATGATTCACAAGCAACAACTTTGATGTCACTAGACCAGATCAGATTATTCTGAAAACAGTAGGTAAGCCCATATACAGTTAGCAATTAAGAAAGACAGACCTAGCTCAAAAATACCATCAGAATAAGGAAAGCTAAATGGGCATAAACAGGCAGGAGTGCCTAGGAAATATTTCTTGCTGAGATTAAAATGTGGCAACCTTATCATTTGTGTGGCATTTGATTGGCCAAGTACGCTTGTAACCAATTGTAACTGTCCAGGTGGGTCTTCCGGTCACTTACCATATTAAAATCTGAACCATTTTAAATCTCCTCAAAAATCTCTGATTGGGCACCAAAATCATGAAGAGTCGAAGCTGCTCATTGACATCAATATATTTCTATCAAGGAAGCAATAAGGTACATTTTGTCCTTTTCTATTAAGATTTCTTAATAAAATCTTCCCAACAGAATGTGCGCCTTGCCAAGGCAGGAAGGGGGTCTTGTCTGCTCTGTTTATGGATCTATCTGAATACTTACAACAGTCCCTGGGATGTGGGCATCCAAGAAATATTGATTGAATGTATGCTTATCCTTGGAGTTTAGCAAAATATTTGGCTTAGGCGGTATTCCAGTATTTGCTTATTATTACAATAATAAAATATATAATAAGATATAATCCCTAACAATATTAATAATATAATCACAAATAATTATTTAACATTTACTATGTAACAGGCACTATTTCAAGGACACCATTTACACAAACACATTGACGCATCCCAGACAGATAAGAGTTGACACTGGCTGAAATTTTACAGTTGTCCTTTTCTGGATAAATGAGGCAGAGGAATAAGCTGGACTTACTTATTTTAGGCTGAAATGTCCTGGGATCTTGAGCCACAAAAGGAAAACTACTGGCTGCTTTGTGCCTATAACATCTTTTGCAAACTTCCGTTTGTCAGCCTTTTCTTCTGCTCTATGGCTGGTTCCTGGTTCCATCAACTGCTTTTTATACACTGGCCTCAGGTAAATAGTTACAGCTGCCTCTGGAATCCCTGTCTGTCAAGCCATCTATAGGGATGCCTTAGGATAATGGGCAGAGGTCACTACCATCTCCCTTGTAAAGCTCTCCCTCCCCTCCTCTCCTCTCTTCTCCTCTTCTGCCCTCTCCCCAGCTCTGTCTCTCTGTCTCTGTCTCTGTCTCTGTCTCTCTCCAGGTTTAATGTGAAAAGCCCAGCAATCATCACAGCTACACATTTGGAGCACTGCTCGTTCCCTAGAGTAATATTGGAAAGGGCCAACAGCCCAACATCAGAGCCACCTTTCCAGTTTCCTCCCTGGGGACCTCAAAGGTTGGGATCGTTAAATAAGAGGTGAAAAATAAAGCCCTCACCCGGTGCCTGATGAACAGAAATCCTTCAGTGAATGGAAACTGGTAGCATCATTAACTCTGTCTCTTGGGTCAGACCATGGAGTGTCTCTCCTTTCCACCTGACTCATCTTGTGACTCATCTTTATGGTGCCAGAAATCATTCATTTTCTCTTTAAGGTCTAGCTGCTACTCACAGCACTGTCACCACCTAGAAATGTCACTGTGAGCAACGCAGTTAAAGTCTTTGGGCCTGGGCAGATTGAGTTTGCTTCCCAAGGGTCTCTGGTGCTCCAGAAGTCTAAGATGTTAATATTTTGATTTTCAGGTTTTTGAACTGTTTTCTTGAAAAATAAGATTAACAGAGAGAGAGAGAGAGGGGGAGAGAGAGAGAGACAGACCCTACATGGAAATAAAGTTAGCAGTCTTAATCCATTTTATTTCAAGGAGAAAATGAAAAGAAAAAGGGGAAAAAAGAAGAAAAGAAAAATAAAGTTAGCAGTCTTAGTCTGAAAAAAATAAATTACAGCAATATCTTGTGTATAAAGGAATACAATTGCTGCTATTCTTTCTGTAAAAGGTAATATGCTTAATTTAGGGAAAGAAATTTAATAACTGGGACCACAGAGAGAAAAAGAGGTCAGCAGCTCCCAGAATCAACTATGACCATGAAACAGTGGCAAAGCTTTTAGTCAGGAGAAACATAAGGTGGCCCAGGAGACACTGGGCTGAGAGAGTCGAGCCAACCCACTATGAAAGAATTTTCATATTTGGTTCAATTAATATCTGGGAAATATAAGATTTAATTCATAATTATGAGCTACCAATAGCTCATCTGTCATGCCAACTCTGACTTCAGCGATAATGACTATATAAAATAAGATGGAGCTCTTTTAAAGTATATTTTTATTAGTGGAGATATCTTAAGAGTGAAGAACAAACTATAAATTAGCAATATCTGCATCAGAAAGGAAAAGGGAGAGTCCAAAGCGCAACATATTTGCCAGCACATGCTCACAAGCCAATCCCATAATCAATGCTCTTATCTATTGACACACGCATCTTACTGGTTCTATCTTTCTAGAGTATCGTGACTAATAAATGTAGTGATTTTAATGTTATACAGTTTTATCACATTGTAAGATAGAAAAGAAAACAGCACAAATGGTGACTAAATTCCATAGAGAATTCAGTGTTTCGAAGTAGAGCCAACATTTGGACACAGAACTCAAAGTTTATCTGGTTCACTTCAGAGTGTGTTCTCTAACAGATTCTCCTAAAATACAGTTTGTTTTTTAAATGAATATTATTTATTCGTTTAACATTTAAGCATAGCTATTTTAATGAGTGTATTTAAATTGTTTTTGAAGTAAAACCCAAAAGAAAATCCAGAGGTGCTTAGCAGTAAAATATTACCTTAATCTCAATTGGAGTTTGAAAAGTCATCTCAGTTTGTATTTCTCCCACTAGAAACCAGTAAAAACTTCAGCTTGATATAGCTCTAAAGTCTTTTACCAGATGGCGTAATAAATCCAAGATAAAGCTGCATTTAAAAGTTTTAGGGATCTTTTAAAATATATACACGAGGAAAAGTACATAGAGGACCAAATTTCTATTTCCACTTTGGGAAATCGGATTATTGATCCCAGTGAGCGTTGATTCATTTACTCTGACACTGAAGAACTAAAGTAAAAAAGAAATTTATAAAAACTCAAGCAGCATAATTGTATCTAAGATAAAAACGGTTAGCAAACCGTTCTCTCCGCAGAAGCCCCTGGCTCAAAACCCCGTGAGACGTTGCTGCCACCTATCGCAAGTGATCCTGCATTGCAAGCAGACTTTTCATGGCCAGGACTTGCAAGGGACCCTGGCTGCTGAGCATCAGCGACCAAGGAACTCTAGCCCTCCGCGTACTCCTTCAGCATCTGGACTAAATACTGCTGTGGAGCTGTTTTCTGAAAAGGACGCCAGACCGAGGAGATGGGCAGCTTACTGAGCACAATGCAAATAGAAAGTAACAAGAATGGGATAAAAATGATGTGAGAGTCAAGGAGAGCCAGGAATTCGCACTGAGTGCATCATTATAAGCAAATCAGATTTTATTTATTTTATTTTTAAGATAGTAAAACCCAACAAAACAAAACAGAATGAATCCAATCAAAACAAAGTAGGGAAATTGTTGCAGAACTTTGAAGCAGGATAATAGGAAAACAACACTGGCTATCTTAGTATTTCTTGTTATCCTCACAGTAGTCCATTCCATCAGGTATAGCAAAATCAAACCAAAACAGAATAAAACCAATCAAAATGAGACACTGAATAAAGCAATACAATCGGAAACAAAACAAGACATTGAGAACAATATTGGATTTCAAAAACAAGCTAGAAGGAAACCCCCCATATTTGCTGTATTGCAAACCATCCTTCTCCAAATAGATGCTCAGACCACCAGCCCCAGGCCTGCAGAGTCAATCAAACAACACAAGCATTCAGTTGCTTTTTGTTCCTCAGTGGCTCTCAACTCAGCCCGTCCTCTGAGCCAGCCAGTTGCTTATGGCGGTTGGAGTCCTTGATTCTTAACCCACGTACCCGTAGTCTCATGTGAGGCGCTATCTGACTTTTCCTGGGCTCCACATGGCTTGCGTGGCTTACAAGAAAGCCTGGCTGCTTGGCTTGCAAATCATATTTTAAATCTTTCGTAAGAGTCGTGGTGGTATAATGAGGAGCAGTCCAGAAGAATCGACAATGCAAGTATAATTGACCGTGGTGCCCTGCGGCACGGGCTGGGTCCTTACTTCCCTACTGTGTGAGCGCATGCGTGTTTCTTCCATCTTCGAATTTACACCAAGTGCATCCACTCCAGGTTGTGTGGAAGTCATACAACAGGAACTGATGTGAGCACTGATAGGACAGGTCACCATTTAATTTCTGAATTTACCATTTTTCTCCAGCCGTAATAGTCTGATACTGGTTTATTATACATAGCATAGTGATATATATTACTGTTGTGCCCACAGATCACCATGGGTTTTAATTAATACCAGCTAACTATCCATTTTCATTACAATACCATCCGATTTGACGGTGGATATTTAAAGGTGCTTCTTCCAACAAATCACCACACAATGAATAATCCCCTTTGCTCTCCTTGTTGTTTTTATTCAATGTTTAGCATTATCATGAACACAAATTATTTGTGAAAATTGTAAATGTTAGGCTTCTAAAAACATTTGAAAATGTTAGCTTCTCTTGGAATTTTCAAACAAGACTTGTGCTGAAAATGAACTATTAGGAAATGCTAGACATCGCTGGCTAAATCCAATGAAAAGATCATTATTCATATAGCAAAAGTTGTTATATGAAGACTTAAGATAATCTTAATGTAAAAAACCAATGTTTTCCTATATGTCAAGCATTTGGAAGGCCTATAGAAATCAACAGCAACTTCAGTATGAATTTTCTGAGATTCTTTGGACATATCCTAAGTGTCCATTTATCTGAATTTCCCTTGGGGACTTTCAGAGGGGACGTCCCACAGAAAGAGAAGCCAGATGCACTCATCTAGTTTGGAGAAATGAGTTTCACAGACTCATACAGACTGTCTTTCCTGCTAAATGTATGTGCAGACCAAGCCTAATAAAGTCAATATTCTTATTTCTCTAAAACTTTGGAATTATTCTTCTGAATTGTGGTGGAGAAGACAGACCATCTTGAACATATGAATAGTTACTGTTTAACTCAGAAAACACATTATAGCAACTCCCAAATGATCAATTTAAGAAAGTATACCCAAACTTCAGAATATAGGAATACATTTTACCATCTATTATCACAGAATTTTCTTCTTGCTAGTTCTTTTTCTTTTCCTTACTTGATAAATATTTATTAGCCCCATGAGAAGCAATGACCTTATAAGATGTGTGTTACCTCAAGGTCCGTAGAACCAGCCCTGACTGCTGACACACTGTAATTAGAGTCAAATATCAGTGTGCTCCAGGAGAATCTGAAAAAAGTGAGACCTTTAAGAAGGGACATTATTTTCCCAAGTTTGAAAGATATTGCAGAATTATTTTAGGAATATCCTGGGAATGACTATAGACAGGTGAGAGAGAGAGAGAGAGAGAGAGAGAGAGAGAGAGAGAGAGAGAGAGAGAGAGAGAGCCAAAAAATGTATACTCCACTTCAAGAAAAGAGAAATAGTGTATTTTTAACCCTCATATGGGGATCCTGAGGGATGTTGTATATCACAGAAAACTCACTACACTGCTGGCCCTTAGAGGAGAAATTGACAATGCATGTGCAACACCTTCAGTGACCAAGGTTACCCACGCTGCAGTTCACCACACTAATAAATGTCTGGAAGCTAACAGGACTGCCTTGAGCACCTCTTGTACTGTAGAGGCCAAAGGTAACTTGTGTTAATCTTGAGATGTCTCAATAAATTTAATATTAAAATATTCTACAATTTTTTCTTTTCCTGAAGTGTGTATACATTTTTAATATTATATAAAAGATGATTCAACACATGCAGTAATAAAGACAAAAGGTACATGGTCATTTCAACAGATTTTAAAAGGCATCTAACCCTATTTAAGATCCTTTCATGATAATGAAAATTATGCATAGAAGGAATGTATGTCAATACAACAAAAGCCACATAGCACAAGCCCACAGCTAATAATAACTCGATGAGCAGTTAAAAGCCATACCACCACAAACAGAAATGAGACAAGGGTGCTCACTCTCACTGCTTCTACCCAACTTAGATGATATCCTGGCCAGAGCATTTAGCCAAGAAAAAGAGATCTGAAAAAGAAAAAAGGAAGTTGTCTGTTTGCAAATGACACAATCTTTTATTCAGGAAACTCTAAATATTCCACCAAAACACTGTTAGAATTACTACACAAATTCAAGATCTTCTGGAACACAAAATCAACACAAAAATTAAGCACTATTTCTTTACACTAAAATGAACAGCTCAGATGACTCACTCAATGAATTTCTATTCAAAGAAACCAATCTCATTACAACTGAGTCAAAAATAAATAAATAAATAAATAAATAAATTTAACAAAGGCAGTGAAAAAGAATCTATGCAATGAAAACTATAAAACTTTGATCAAAAATATTGAAGAAGACACAAATAAGTGGAAATACGTCCAAGTTTGTGGAATGTGAGAATTAATGTTGTAAAACTATCCATTCCTCTTCCAGAGGGACATGAAGACTCCATACAATTCTTATAAAGATCTCAATATTTTTTCACAGAAATAGAAAGAATAATCTTAAAATTCCATAAGAGCCAAAAATGGCCAAAATAGCTTAAACTGAACAAAGAGAGAGGTTTGTTGATGGTTCCCCAAATGTCTACATGGCAAAGCACAGTCCCAGGGGGGGCTGTTGTAGGTGTGTGTGGTAGAACTACTAGAAGGAAGGGTCTACTGGCAAGTGCTTAGGTCCTTAGGAAGTGATAAGTAGGGGCACTTATGTTGATTTAATCATTCTATTTTAAAGTCATTCTTCTAAGTATGTTTATATCAAAATATCACATTGTATACCATTAATATGTGTAGTTTGTCATTAGTCACTGAAAATATACA
>PVJX010029186.1:0-23162 GCA_004027295.1 Dolichotis patagonum
ACCAGTAAGCAGCCTGCTGCCCTGGTAAGTGACTGTGGTCTGGCAAGCCGCGGCCACCCCAGGGTGGGGAAACCAGAAGCAAGAGCAACTCCTGAGATCCGCGCCATGCTGGAACTTAGGGCGCCGAGCCAACCAGTAAGCAGCCTGCTGCCCTGGAAAGTGACTGTGGTCTGGGGAGCTGCGGCCACCCCAGGGCGGGGAAACCAGAAGCAAGAGCATCTCCTGAGATCCGCGCCATGCTGGAACTTAGGGCGCCGAGCCAACCAGTAAGCAGCCTGCTGCCCTGGAAAGTGACTGTGGTCTGGGGAGCTGCAGCCACCCCAGGGCCGGGAAACCAGAAGCAAGAGCGTCTCCTGAACTATCACACATGTTCAAATTCCAATGAGACACAATGTGGTGGATGGAACCAATGGTAGTAGAACAAAAAAAGCATGGTAGGACTTCTGAATATGTGTGATAGTTCAAACAATTTTCTTTTTTATCAAAAATGAGATATTATAGTACCCATTGATCATTTCCTGTTATTTGGTTCATAAAGCCCTGTAATTCTTTCACTCTATGTATGGCTTAATACTATTGTGTTATGTTTGATATTATTGTATTTGAAACTATGCTCAACTATAGCAGAGTAAGAGATATGGTGTTAGATACTGTTGCTGTCCAGTTGACTTAATGTAAAGTACTGTGTTGACTATGTTGTCCTGTTCTGATCTGCTCTGTACTGCCCCCTTTTGTTTTATTCTCTTTCAAAAAAAATATTTTGTTAAGCCCCACTTAAATTTGGATGGTTTTGTACCCATTGTTGTTCACCCATTTCTGATCTCCATAAAGTTACTGGAAAATTTCTCACTGCTCACTCTTACTTAGCAGTGGGAAAACATAGCATCATTAATTTTTAAAATGATCCATTTTGCTTGTAAAGAGAATAAGTGATTGTACTTTAATAATAAATTTACAGTGTTGAGAAAAGTAATGGAAAAGGTTCAAAACTTGTGGAAAACCACATTCTTCAAGAAATAATAATGCATTATGGGTGCAATAATGAAAGGAAAATTGAGGCCAAATGGTACTTTCTCTTTTGTTCAACTATTTTAATGATGAGTAGTTAAGATAAGCTAATGTATCCCTAAGTGCTACCAGTTTGAAGCACTTTCTCCCTCCCCAAAAAGCATCAATCCTGCCTCTAGGGCACTCATGCTAAATGGAAATCATGCTGGATAATCTCATCAGTATAACCCTTGTGGGAGAGCTGGCGCTAAATAAAATGTGAAGAAAAGCGTCTTGACCATTCAAAAAAAGTCTAGACACAGAAGTGAGTTTAACATTGTTATCTGTAAGGCACAGAACTGGTTTTTCTAAGTTTTTCCCTTCCACAAATAGCTATAGTTATTTAATAACTTACACAGTTACAAAAATCCCATAGAGATGTATCTGTGGTTTTGATGCTTTCTTTTTGATAACAATCAATTTGTGATGAATGAAAGAAAGGCCTTTGAAGAGCTTCTCAGGCTGTGCCAAAAAAAAAAAAAATAACACAAACAGCAACAACCCAAAAAACACTCAAGAAACCAAGCAAACCAACCAACAAACAAAACCCCCACACATACCATGTGTTCATTCACTGACGGCATCCATTTAAGAAATTTGTGGCCCAAGTGAGCGTGAAATGATCAGTTCACACTGTATAATCACACTGAATTTCTTAACCAGATTCACTAAGTCCCCAGTTAGTTAGAGCAATAATAGAAATATTCAATGGTCAGACAAAGAATTTGTTATAGGATGCTAGTTAGGAACAGGCTGCAAACGTGCAGGTCACCAGCTAATTGAGGGCAGAGCAGGAGAAGATACGGTACTTTTACTGCTCTTCACCACACCCAGGAGAAATGTTCATCGTGCTAGTGTATCAGAGGAGGAACCTAAAATGCTCGACAGCTGAGGTGGGAGAGAGAATGTCAGAGAACACCGGAAACACTGGAGGAAGTATTGAGAAATGGCAGTCAGTGGCCAGTCTGATCGTGCCAGTGTCTAGGAGGCTGGCTGCATAGCCATCACCTGATATCTTATCTTGACCCATGTGACAAATACAGGCACATTTTGAAGCCAGGTGCCTGGGAAGAAAACATGTCAGAGCAGAGTGGTGTTGTTTTCAATGGAACATGTGTTTGCCTTTTAAGTGTGTTAGGAGGGAAGCCGGTGTCTAGTTTCTGGCTAGCTCTTTTCCGGGGATGAGACACGCAGCCTCTGTCTTCCAGGGCCACATGAGATCTTTGATGTCGCTGGGGAATTTTGTTAACTGTCCAGGTCGTGTGCACAAAGCTGCACTTTCTTGATGTGTGACGTGTGTGTAGTTGTTTTCAGTGTCAGCTGGCCTCGAGGTGAGGACTTCATGAACTTCTTCAGGATGGAGCCAGGTCCTGTTAGACAAAGATTAACAATCCAATAAATAGAATTTGTGCACCAGCATATGATTAACGCCAAGCAAGGCAAAGTCAATCTGAAGTTTACTCTGAAGGAGAAGGTACGTCCTCTCCTTTTTTTAAAGAGTAAGAACATGAGTTCATCAATAATAAATTAAAAACTCTCCTATAAGAGTTGTCAATATGAGAGACTGCATTTCTCATGTTCAGTAATAAAGCTACCTATTATTTTGGTAAGAAATACCTAAATTGAAATTCCAAAGGGTATTATTAACTTGAATTAAAAAGATAATGGATTTTTTAATAAGTTCTGGGTCAAGATGTATTATCAAACTATTTTCCATAGGGCACAGAATATACCATCTATCCTTTTAATAATGCCAAGTCTAGGTTGACTTTCAGCAGCCAGCTGAGGCTGCTTGACTATTATAGTCTCTCCCACTATTCCTAACAATGAACCAATAACTAGACGGCCTATAAAACATTTTAAATAGAACTACTTCCTAGAGAAACTGTTACTAGCCGAGACAGGTTCGATCCAGATCTGGAAAACTTGCTTTGGGAAAGTGCCGATCAATACTGTTTGGAGTAAGTAGTGGTGGTAAGTATTATGATGAATTAAGTAAATCATAAATTAAATGATCTATGTCCTGACATGCAGCCTTATTCTACCAGATTTCTCTGATTCAGGACTATGGGAAGGAGAATTCTATGCACTTTGAAATTCAAAGGGCTTTCAAAATACATTTTTAATTATTCAGACCATATATTAGTCACAAAAACACTATGTCTGCAATCCTGAAAGACTGGCAAAGGACTTGACCACATATTTGAAAAGTGGTCTGCATCTTGTAAGTTGCTAGAGATGCGCTTTCTTCTTTCTTGATTCATGGCTTGGGTGCAAAGCCCAAGTTATGTCTTTCTGCCATTCTTTCTCTTACCCCAAACTGTCTGACTCTGCTTCTCCCTTTTGTGTGCTTTCTTAGGTTACTTTCATGCATGCAACCCTCTTCCATATCTCTGCAAGGTGTCCATGGGGACATGGACATTCCTGTATGTAGTCATGGAAAAAAGAGAGAGAAACCTGGTGGCAAAAATGTAGAGATCAACAGCAGAAAGTGGTTCTTATACCTTCAGTGGAAAAGTAAAGCTTTAGAGCTAAAAAGAGACAGAAACTGTGCTTCATTGTATATTTAGATATCTTACGGTCAGGGAGGAGTTGGCTTATGAGGTTGTCTAGCTATATTCATAGTTGCATTCATTTCAGGTGGTTTCAGATGAATACATAAATTTAAAATGTAACTTAATATTGGGAGCATTAAGCTAATTGTTACAAATTGTCTTCTGTTTTCTCTATCTTCTATAAAAGAAAGATCTTGGTAAGATAAAAGAATGCCTGCATTTTTCATCACGGACGCATATCGAGAGAGGGGATCTGGAAAACAAATTTATACTTTTTCTGGAAATGGGAACCATTCATAAAACATTTAATGAGTTCAAGGTCTTCTTGCCGTCTTTTTCCCTCCTATCCATAAAGCCCACTGGCAACCCCGAGGTAGTGACACGTTATTGGATGAATCTGCTTCGGATTTGAAGATGTCTGAACACTCTGAATGACAGACAAAAATACACATTTCCCTTTCAAAAAAGAGTGAGATTAATATTCAGCAGTCACAATATATAATTAAAGAGAAAAGTGTAACAAACTGTTTATGCAGGCATGAAGAGTTGGTTTAATATCACAATAGACCTGAAGTCTGTGGCAAAATTTTAAAAGCCTGCTCCGGGATTTAAAACCCTTTTGAGGTGTTCTCGAAACTATAATCGCATCACCATTTTTATGCATGTCGTGCAATTGTTTACCAGCTGCGTTCATGTAAGATGCTGTGATGTCTCCTGGTATCGCTTGTCTCCCTCTGTGCATCTTTATGTTCTATATACCCTCATTAATTTTGGAGAGAATTGTAAAAGAGTGCTCAAATAACATTTCCAATTAGTAGCCGATGTTTTTCTTTTTCTTTCTTTTTTTTTAGGCGCTGAACAACAGATCTCATTGAAATAACTCCCAGATGGTTGAATATTCTTCTAAAAACAGTTCCGGATAAGAAAAAGACTAACTGATGTCTAGGTCTCGCTAAACCTTCTGATGCAGTTAAAATTCTGTTCTTGATCCCTTTGTATTAGCTGTAGGTCCCAGTTTCATGTTCTGTTCTTTGTCTCTAAACTTTAGACCTTGGGCAAACACACTGGTTTTATTTTCTCTGAAATGTCATCCTTTTCTGTTTTATTGTCAGGCAGCTTGGCTACGTTGGTAGCAACACTTTTTCCCCTGCTCAGTGAAGTGGATGGCAGTTTTGTTCAGGGATGCTGGCGGCAGAGGTCACGCAGTCTGCACTCTGTCTATAATGCATTACTGCTGAGAAAGGAGGGCGAATAAGCACGCAGGAGTCAAAGGGTGTGACATTTCTGGGAGGATTCCTGGAATCTAGTAGTCGAGTGGGACAACTGGGTTTTCTTGGTCCGTACTGAGGAGTGAAGGTTTTGACATGGAGGGAATTACTGCCAGTCTGGGTTATGCAAAGGCAGCTGAGAGTTAAGACATGACTAACTGAGGTTAGTGGAGTGAATAAGTAGTGATGCTGCAGTTCTTCCATTTTCCTCGTGAAGATGGGTGTTATTTTATTTTCAGCTCTTCTCTGACCTCTAGGCGTCTGCCTTGGGATTAACATTCTTGAATGCTCTCCTACCTCTCCCCTGCCAGGAGGCTCCTGGAAGCCCTACCAGAACGGGGGGCCAGTGCCTGCGTCCCAGTTTGGCCCTCACTGCTCTGACCCCCCCTAGACCACTGGGTACCATGAATATGCTCCATCTTCTCACCAACTGCAGTGACAACTTCTCTGCTATTTATATAGCAAACCCTTCGCTTTCCTTCAGAACAGATCATTTGTTATGGGAAAGAATAATCCAAGCCATCACCAAAATTTGAGGAACCACAAAGGAATTTTTCTATTTTAGCTGAATACTATTTTAATAGAAGCCTCTGTTCAACAATACCATTGACTTATTCTCATGTTTCTTAAGTTCTTCATTATTCTCATCACGATCTTCAGTTTTTTTCTATCATCTTTGCTTCTTTATTATTATTTTAAATAATTTGGTGTTTGCCTCAATTTTAGCAAAATAGAAAACTGTGCTACTATTGTCATTGTGTTTTCTGTTGCTATAATGGAATACCTGAGACAGAGTAATTTCTTAAAAACAGAGAGACTTACAGTTTGGTAGGCTCACAGTTTGGTAGATAGGAAAGTTCATGAGTATGGTGTGGGCGGTTTCAAGTGATGTGAGAAAGTAGAAGAGCAAATGAGTGTGTGTGGAGGGAGGAGTAATACAAGGTGCAGTCTCCCTTTATGTCAACAGACTCCTGTGTTAATTAATCCAGTTGTAAGGGAACAAGAACTCATTCACATAAGAAAGGCATTAATCTCTTCATGAGGCCTCCCCCCACCCTGACCCAAATCTTTCCCACTCACTGGCTCCCACCTGCCAACACCACCACATGGAGGAGCAGTCCATCCCATGAATTCTGGGGGGCATTCAAACCATAACAACTTTTATAAGTGAGAAATCAAAATAATTTTCCTTAAATAGAAGACAATATTACCAGTCAATAAACAGAGCTATGTCATTGAATTGTAACTAGTTAGCCATAAACTAGTGAAGGCTGAGTCTGAGAATCTACTCTTTATTTAAAAGGGCTATTAGTAAGAATTAGAAACAACTTAAATCATACTAGCGAATTGTCCTTCTTGGTACAGTGTTTAATGCTGTGCTTATCATTTGTACCAATAACCACACTCTGACCCAGGCCCAACACAGGACTATAATGATAAGAATTTCAAGTAAGAAATGAAAGAAGAAAATATCTCTACTGTCCTGATGAAGAAGAACTTTACTCGTGTATGACAGGACCAGTCCTAGCTGGAAAGCAGGTCGAGAGAGAAATGGTTCTTTTCTGTCTATTTTTTTCGTCTCTTCCTGAACAATTTGGAGGTTCTGTGGAGAAGGTTGGCAAGGAAATAGTGTAGAAAATGCAGGATCCCACTTAATACGGGATATGTGGTGTGCACGTATTAAGCACAGGGTCTTTAACAGAACACTACGAAAGCAACTCCATGTGACATCCTTCATGCTGATTTGTGAGTTACTCAGGAAAAACCATTTTTGTTTCATGAAATTCCATAAAAATCAACTGGTTAATACACAGCTCATGTTCTAGAAGGAAGTTTGTAGGAATGTAAAATGCTGGACTAACCAGAAATCCCACATTTTAGAAGCCTGGGCATTTGATTCATTCTTGTTAAACCTTGGGTATTAATAAATAAGATCCTGGCTGATAGAAAGTATAACCTTATAGATTTAAGAGATTTTTACTATGAAGATCTGCAGGGTTTCCAAACAATCTTTTAAGAAACCAAGAATTCCTTTAGTTTTTTGACTCTAGATAAAGTTGATGGAGGCAATTCAGGGTATAGTATTCATTATAGAAATGTTATATTTAAAATACATTTATTTATGTTGTGAGTGAGTCTATGAATAATATAATCTAGGGATTCTGAATTTATGAATGAACAGGCATTGTTAAACGCCTTATGGGAGCAGGCACCATAGGCCACTCAAAGATAATTTTCCTTGGATTTACATTTCATGTATTAATATTGTGCCTCCAATGCTATGTGCTGCATCAGGCCTTAAAAGGAGACAGAGCAGTGAACAGCAGTCCTGAGAAAGAGTAGAAAAGCAGAAAAACAGTAACCTTCCTAGTAAGTCACAGATCCCAGATAGAAGTTGACTACTGAGATTTTACATTAGGAAAAGAAACATAGAAAGATAAAAAAGAAAACAGCTATAAGAAACTTGCTGTCATTCTGTGAATCAGAAATGTGAATGACAACACCTGGCAGAATGTAAGAATGATCCAATTTTGTGAAGCAGAAATATGTTTGCTAAACAATTATGGAAAAAAATGAGAATGAGTGTTGTTATGTTTAATGATAAGAAAGGAGACACAACCAATCTAAGCTGAAAAGACTTTAAGGTCAGACCTTTTCAGAACAGTAGAATTGCAGAAGTACAATGAGCATGCAGATGCCCGAGGAGGTCAGAGAGAAAATGAGGACATGCACAGTCCATAGTTTTCTTCCATTTTTATATTAGAATTTCCACTTCGTCAACATTTTATGAGATTTTCAGATACAAAGATTTGGTGCAGATTTCTTTAAAGAAGAGGGAGAGGAGGAAGAAGAAGAGGAAGAAGGATTAGGAATAGGTAATTAGGCATTGGGCCTTAGAAGGTATTTATGAAATTGAGCCTCTAAGTAAATCTACCTTGGTCGCTGTTGGAGACTCAGGCCCCACATGACAAGGTGATAAGGTGGGCTTCAGACTGCTGCATGGTGGCCTCTGAGTCATTCTCTTTCGTGGATTGACCTGGCTCACTGTGTCCTTCTAATTACAGTGATAATCTAAAGAGTTGTGATTAAGAAGTTGGTATAGGACATAAAGAATTATTTCTGGCTAATGTACTGAAGATTGTATTATTTATGTTTTTCAGATGTATAAATGAATTAGAAAACCGTTCATTTTGCCTCTTTTTGAATAGCCAGATATATGAGAAACTTCTAGGCACTCGGGACACAAAGATGAAAATGAATCATGACCAAGACTTGGTTTCTGCTCTCAGAAAGCTTGTAACTTTGGGTGTGATGGGTTGAGAGGCAGAAGAACCTGGAATATTTCATTTGGTGATATTACGAGTGTGTGTGTGTGTGTGTGTGTGTGTGTGTGTGTGTGTGTGTGAGTGGGGAATGTTTTATATAAAGTGAAGGAAAACCCAATGATCTGCATCCAAAAAAGCTCAGAGAAGAACAAGAACACTGTGGCAGGTGCTTTCCAGGTAGGGGATTGGCCAGGGCATGATCTGGAGGCAGAAGTGTGCTTGGGCATCTGTTGAACACCAACAGTGAGTGAAAGAGGATAGAGAGAACACAGGGGGCCAGTCCCAGACCACCCTTAGGACTGGTAAGAGCTTCAGGCTTTATACTAGGGGAGGTGGGAGACACAGAAAGGAGCCATGTGTGGACAATCAAGAAGATAATCAGGGAGGCAGGGAGCTCAGTTGGGAAAATACTGTTTAAGTCTTTGGATGAGAGGAGATAGTTGCTCAGTTGAGGCTGGTAGCAATGGAAGGAAGAAGCTGTCTCTGATGTTTCCTTCAGAAAGATATCCTGACCTGCCAGGTATGGAGATGAGAGGCCTGCTTTCATCTTAGACCACTAGAAGTCCAGAGCTGTAACTGAACAAGTCAAAGAGAATTGCAAGAGGAGCAGTTTTGGAGGTAGTGGTGGGATTACTGTGCTGGGCATATGTTCGAGGTCTCCACTAGACATCTCACTGGGAACATCAAGGAGGCAGTTGAATGTGAGAACTGAGTTAGAAGGATAAGGTGAGGCTGGAGATAAATATGTGAGAATCAAGACCATGCTGGTGGTTTAAAAGCATGACATTAGATGAGATAACGTGGGGATAAATATAAATAGAAAAACGGAATGTGGTGTATTTCTCAAACTTTTGGATATAAATATTGTTGAGGCTCTAGAGATGGAACTGGGTGTGCAGGCACCTAAATCCCTGCTAATTTTCTCTCTCTATGAAGATCTATAATGTGAACTATGTACCTCAACACTGCATATAAAGCTTTCCATAATTTGACATATAGCTGCTCTCTTTCCAGTTTTATTTCCTCCAAACAGCAAAAGCACGCTTTTCAATGCCTTTGAGTATACTTTGCTCATCATGACTTCTTTGTGGCAAGGTCAGTCCCAAGCCCAGCCTACATACATGCCCATGAAAACACACATGCTCACATTCCTTCTGGGTAATTCCTGCTAATTTTTATGACCCCAACTAAGTGTGGCATTCCCCAGAAGTCCTTCCAGCATCTTGTCCTCAAATGGGTTAATTCCATCTTTTATGCTCCATTGCCCCTCATCGTACGGATTTATAATTATTGTCTTTTACTTGTGCCCCGTCCTTGGTATAGAGAATACTCATCATATTTATGAAAGTGAGCCAAAATACTGAGAGAAAAGTGAAGACTGAAATGAGCCCTTAATTCCACAACAGAACGTTAGCAAAACAAACTCCACGCCATCCAGAAGTGGCTGTGCTGTACTCTTCAGTGTCCTCTGGGTGGACACCACCCCGACCTGCTCTCACAGAGTGAAATCACAGGTCCTTGGTGATCAATCACGGGAAACAAATAAAAATTGGAAAGCAAGTCTCTAGAAGAAGGAGGAAGAAAAAGAAGAAAAGAAGAAGCAGGAAATGTCATTTTGAGAAAAACTTAGAATATTCCTTACTACAGTCTATCTCTCATTTGACTAATGAGAATCAGGTTTGCACTAATGAAGCTGACAGTCTCCATTGGAGACTTAAAAATAACTTACACTTTTAAAGCTCTTAAAGTCATCATCTATGAACGGTTGATAGACCAGGCTTCAGTTGGAGAACATCTATATACTAGTTTCTTTTCTAATATAAATGGATTTTGACATGTTATTTATTACATTATTCAATTATAAATTCCTTAAAAGCGGGAACTACATGATATAAGTCCTAAACTAATGT
This sequence comes from Dolichotis patagonum, assembly GCA_004027295.1. Lineage (NCBI taxonomy): Eukaryota > Metazoa > Chordata > Mammalia > Rodentia > Caviidae > Dolichotis > Dolichotis patagonum. Next base: position 10,107 of record PVJX010029186.1, read on the forward strand.
GTGTTACATTTAAATTTGAGAATGTGATTGCATGCTTTCAGCACATTCTTGGCTTCTTGTATGGAACATATGTAACAGTCCATAATAATATGTTTTAATAATAGTATAGCCATGATTTATTAGCACTTATGTGCTGTACTTGCCTTATCTCATTTTATCCTTCTTATATCCTATGGGAAAAGTTTCTTTTCAATTGAAAAAAAAAATAACAGAAGTCATGAGAATTTAAGCAATTTGCTCAGGTCCAGAAATCATTTCATCTTGAACAACACAAAACAAAACAAAACAAACCTAAACTTTTTAAAATTATGCCTGACATATTTAAGCAAATTCAGAAAAAAATACTTGTATGTTCATCCTACACATTTTTAAGAAGGCCATTAATTAGGAAAACCTAAGTATGTAAGTGGATTTGAAAATCTTTATTAAAATGTTACTCAGTTTTTTCCTTATTAAGCAGAAATAACACACTGGAGTTATCTCAAATATATATTAAATTTACAGTGATCACAAAGAAGCAGTTCTGAGTAAAGAAAAATATTTAGATAGTTCACTGAGTAGTAGGATTTCATTCCTATTTAAGCAAACAGCTAGAAGTGCTAAAACACCTGCGTATGAAATAAAATATGTAAATATGTAAGTTTGGTGACAGACTTCATCTTTGAGAACTATAAATTAATGAAAAATGAAATCCGAGTATAGTGTTCTCTTCTACCCAATCAGCTTTATCATTTCCTCTCTTCATCTAGGATATACATTGAATGCTTCTATCATGACAAACTCTAAAATTAAAGTTGAGAAGCATGTGTTTTCTGCACAAGTTGGTAGTTTTGGGAGAGATTCTCTTGCATCCTGGTCCACCTAGTGAACAGTCTCTATAATAATGCATAGATGACTCACTCCCACTGCTCAAGGCCAGAGCTCTGTCCTCGACACCTCTCTTGGTGTTCCAGTGCTCACTAACCATCTCTACGTGAGGGGCATCTCGATTATCCATAAAATGCTTCTATGATTGCTTGTGTCAGTTAATCTTAATTATCAAGTTGACTGGGTTAAGGAACTCCTGGAGAGGTGACGATGTCATGGTGAGTGCTACACTCATCCGTGGATTCATGCACTGTGTTCGTAGCTGAACGTGTCCTGAAGAGGTGACCTGGGAGGCGTGACTTTGAGGGTTTGTCTGGGATTGGCGTGCGGCCTCACTCTGCTTCTTGGCCACGTGAAGGGAGCAGCTTCGCTCTAGGGTGCCCTCTGCCATGGTGCTTCTGCCTCGAAGCAGGCACACTATGGACTGAAAGAATTTAAGATATGAGCTAAAATAAATTTCTTCTCTTTTAAATTGTGGGTGTTTTAAGTTGGTCCCAGCAATGAGAATCCTGACCCGTGTGTCCCCCAAATGACTCGGAATCTGGTGCTTCCTTCATACCAAGCTTCTACACTCCTATCTTTGATTCTTTCTTTCTCTCTTGTCTTTGATGTTTTTACTTCAATTCTGTAAATACTGAGTGCCCAGACCACTCCCTTTACTTATGGGAGTCTTAGTACTAGTATTATTTGCTAAACTCAGATAAACATGGTAGGTCTCTAAGCTGATGTTTTGGAAGGTATTAACTAGATAAAGCCTATCTGCTATTCCTGCAAACAGGAATTTTTATATTCATTTTTATAAATATTGTGGTTCTGATAACACTTGTAAATAAATTTCTGATTATTGCTTCTATTAGCAAACAAAACATTATTTCCTTTTTGTTTTTGGCACAAAAGAGTCACTCACCTTTTCAGTATCTGTGTGAAAAAAGTTCCTACTTGGTGACAGTCTAACAGTTCAGTCTGTGTTCTTAATCAGTGAATCAAATTATCCCCCAAAGTTTAATGCCAAAAAGTCTGTCTTCTGTGAGTTCAGGAAAGAGATGTACAATAACTACCTATGACAGTATGCAATTTTAATTATATACTTAATTAATTTTTAATATTATGCTTGTTAATTAGTAACCAAAGAGTGGTGGCTGAATCATACAGCTGGAGCTTGTATAGGTGCGAAAGTTTAGACTGTAATAAACTTTATAACTTCTTATGCAGTTTGAGATTTATGAACCCTGCAAGATACTTAAAAGTTCCCCCTCAAAGCAAATTATAGTTACTAAGTAGTTAGAGTTTTAATATATGATATATTTCCTCTTTATAAGTGGAGATGTTATCTGAAAGAATTTTGACTGCGGGAGGCTAATAGGTTTGGAGTCTTTATGGAATTTTGTTTTTCTGTGCACTATAAACATTTTAAAATTATGCCTTACAAGAGAAAAATAAGCATCAATCAGTAAATTGCTTTGGTCTTCATATCCAGAGAACAATCTTGGTTCTGTCCTGCAAAGTTCTGAGTTCATTTTATTTATTTGTCTAAATGTTTCTAGATGATAGAGTTGGTAACTCCTCTGTCTCTATTATTTCCTGTTTCCTATGTTATGGAGTCTCTATATCATCCTGTAAAGTCAGGTAGAAGGGAAAAAGGAAGCACTGTTAAATTGATTTTAAAAAGAAATAGAAAAGAACTCTCCTATTTTATATCTTTTTAAGAGAAGCCAGCTATTAAACTTCAAATTTATAACTCTTTGCAGCATTTTGGTAATTATGCTCTTAGAATATATGATGTGTTTTTATTTTCATAATTAACAGGAAGTGCATGTTATACATTAAATGTGACACAAGAGATATGAATTATGCAGTCAACTCGGTGTGTGCTGATGAACACAAAGCCCAAGGCACGTTCAGTCGAGTTTCTATGAAGATCTATAATGAGTTTCAAGTACATCATTTCCTGATGGAGGATAAGAAAACATCCATCAATGCAAATTTTTGCACATTTTTTCAACCTTTATGAATACTTTACAACTTCTAAAAAGAATAAGTTTCCAAAGTGCAACTTGAGGAAAGTCTATTAGTGATTTTCTATTAGGCAGCATAGGTTCAATGAATTTTCATAGATATGTTTCTATATACACATGCATATATTTAAACTAATTATAGAGTGTGATAGATGAGTGTAATGTAGTTTGATATTTTACAACTTCATAAATATCACAGTTAATATTTACACTTATAATGCTAATTTTTTGTTAGAAAATAAACAAATCATACCATGGACCAGGGACTCAGCAAATATTTGCACATATTTTACATTCAAAAATAAGACTTCATATATGGATGAAATGAACTGCATATATTTATTTTATTCTTTTAGAAGAGTTGAAATTATGATGAATATCTAGATTTAGATTGAATTTTAATTTTCTATTAGGTAAGCACATAAACATATGCAGGGTGACTGGAAGATATGTTGACTGTTTAAATTAAAAAACTGTATTACATTGAAATACACATTGTCGAGAATGTTAGGATAAGTATATGCAAATTGAAGGTGAATATTTTGAGAGGAATTGATGGCAACATCTTTTATATAATTTCATTTTGTATTTCAAACTTTCCTACGTGTATATGTATATATGTATACATCACTACATATACTAATGAGGAGTGAAAGAAAATGGTTAGGAAGTAAAATTGTGTTGAATATTACATAACTATTCTAGCACTCTAAAGCCCTTAGAGATACTTTATAGAATAACATACAGTTATTATATGAAAAAGTTCAATAAGGCAACAGCTTCCTAATTGGTTCCCTTAACACATCTATCCCTCGCAGTCCATTTTCACCGTAAAGTTATCATCCTGAAATGCCTGTGTGGCTTCCCTGCTCAGGGTCCTCTGTGGGCTCCCTGGTGCCCAGAGGAGGGAGGCTATTTCCCCAGCTTGGCCCCAGCCTGCTCCTCCAGCTGCATTTCTGGACAAAACTCTTCACACACCTTCACCACTGCTCCCTGACTGCAGAAACAGGGAATGGTGGGGCAATGAGGACAGAGCTTCAGATGACTGTGGACACTACCTAAGCAGTGCTCTACCCTTGAGGAGAGTCTCCTTCTTTTACACACAGGAAGATGTGCAGCTGCATCGGCCACTGGTTTTATCTTCATGTTTTCATTTCGCCCATTCTCTATTCTCCAGCAGAGATATTACAAAGTAATAGCAGTCAAGCATTCTCACAGTGTGACCAAAATGTAAAGGAAAAATACATTTGCTCATTCCCTTGCTATTACTTAAACATTTATAATAGCAATTTACAAAAGCATCATCAGTTCATAAGGTCACAGAGGAGGGATATCTTGCTGCAAGGAAGAAGGTCAGAGGCCCCCTTGACCTGCCGAGCATCTGCAGGCCCTTATCTGTAGCTCCTTGAGCCGAATTTGTCACATTAGTGCTCAATATATGCTTGTTAGCAAAAGGAATTCAATTGATTGATAAATCGTAGTAAGTTGAAGGAAGCAGAATTATTTAAATGATACTACATATACACAAACACATTTGTTTTGAATAGTATTTTTTCCTTTTTAACCAATTTGTAGGGAGTTATATATTTGACTTACAATAAAAACAGAACGTAGATCTTTAAGAATACACATTTACTGGTAACAGTTAAAAATGATAAGAGTCCAAATGTCTGTTTGGTTTATTAACTTTTCCCTTTTAAGCCTTCAAACCTTGCGGTTGGTATTATGACCCTCATCTTGGACACTGATGGATGAAATAGCACCCATGAAGCACACAGATATTCCATGTGGTGGAGTGGGGATTCGAGCCCATGTTTATCTGATTCAGAGGAAATGTTCTTCCTACTATACTACAGCCTATTTACATAGACAAAAAGCTTTACAATTTTTTTCTCTTAAGCTCAGAAAGTCATTGATCTGAGGCCTTAAATCAAGACTGCATTTTTCTCAGTTCCTTGAAATTGAACATTAGGGACCAGTATTTGTGCTGTTATGAAGTGGATAAAGAGAAGATAAGATGATTTGTTAAGTAATGGGAGCTATTTCTCTGAAGATCTATATGACTTCCACTGCAAATTCAAAAACTGGAGCGATGTTCTTTAATACTGTAAAGTATCTTAAAATTCTGGCAACAGGAAGAAATATTATGAAAATGTATTGATATTAAATGATATAGAGAGAGGCACTAGTAGGAATCAATTTCCCATGTAACTGTCAATGTTTATGTAAGGAGTATCATTTCACAAAATATTAAACCAAAACTGTGGCAGAGCATAAAAGAACTCACACATCAAGCACTTAGCGGAAAGTTATTTTATGCTAACAAGCTGAAGAGCTTGTCAACATCTCCTGGGTGAAGTGTGCCTCCCCTTTGATCATTCAGGAAGGCTTCCAACACTGTAGGTGGTCCTAATTAACAGGGAACTGTGATCTTCCTTTACTACTAGGTTTCACAAGTCAGGCAATAGACCACATTCTGTTAATGCTTACTAATATTGTGCTATTCAAATCCCAATGTCTCCCCAGATACACAACTGATTATAAATGTGTGTCCTGTTTTAATAGTGTCTTTCAAGACAAAGTTTGATGCTTCTTATCTAAATATCCTCAGGGTTCCTGTAGTCAATTATATTTTCTCATCATGAACGAAGAGTGATCCTTATACATAGTGTTCCTTATCTGAATAATCCACATCTGAATTCTACCACTGATTGAATTTACATGACCTATGGGGGGTTGGGAGGAGTATATGTGAGCATGTGAGTGTGTGTGTGTGTGTGTGTGTGTGCGTGTAGACAGTAGGATTTTATCTGCATATGTAAATCTCTTTCAATAGTCATACCAACCCCATAAGATAGTTTAATGTTTCATTTTAGAGACTAAGAGACCAAAATTCCTTCTGTGCAAATATAGCAAATTGAATATATATACACTTAATTTAATTTCTTTTGACATTTCAGTGAAAATACAGTAAAAGGACTTGACACACATATATTATGTGTATATTACTACCAAGATAGAGAGAATGGAGTTGATGTAAGCTGTGAAAGCTAGAAAGCAGATAGCTGAGTGAAAACTGTCTTAACTGGCTCAAGAAAGCCAGGCTGTACTCAAATCATGGAGCGGTCAGGCCCAACCAGAGGTAGGATCCTCAGTCTGAGAAATTACCTACATCAGGCAGGTCTAGAAATGAAAGTAAAACAATACTGAGACCTAAGTAAGACTGTGGCACAGTCCTGTAACGGTTGATACAATGTGTCAACTTGAGAAGTTTAGAAGTTTAACTAAGGGACTCAGCAGGGAGCCAGGGTCCTTACTTTGTACACATCCCGAGCCTGTGCAAGAGGAGGGTGCAGAGATGGTGCCATCCCTCTGGGACGGAGAGAGGTAGCCTACACATAATATAAGGGAGGAAAAGAGGTTTTCTTTTGCCTCCTTTGATCTTGCTGCTTTTACTATCTTCTGTCACATTGCAGGGTTGTTCCGTGCCATGCCACCCTGCCTTGGAGCCAGCTGATTACAGCTGGTTACCTTCTCAAACTGTGAGCTATATGAACTTTTCCTTCCTTAATTTTGGGTGTTGGGTACTTTGTTTCAGCAATGAGAGAAAAGTAACCAAGACAGACTTGGGTATCAGGAGTGAGGTCGTTGCTGTGACTGTACCTGATCATGTAGATAAAGAGCCTTTGGGAATGATTTGTGGGAAGAGTTTGGAAAGGTTTGGACATGTCACCTAAAAGAGCAGCACTGGAACACTTGTGTAGGCTATTGTGTATGGGAGATTCTAGTCAGAGCTCAGAAGACAAGAAGACTGATAGAAATCCTGCTGGTAAAGACCAGGCTTGGAAGGTTTCTGCTGGGAAGAAGGACTGCACTGGCTGTTGGAGTCCAGATGATGTGTAATATGGCTTGGCAGAAAGTCTGTCTGCATTTTTCTTATGTCCAGAGACTTTGCCTGAGATTGAATTTAAGGATGGCGGACTAATTAACCTGGCAGAAGAAATTTCAAGGAAGTCAAATGTTGAGGTGGTGGCATGGATATTGTTGGGGGATTTTGGCCGGATTTATGTTTCAAATCAAGAACCTTTCAAAGAGCCCAGCAGAATGATTTAAAACATTTATGAGTTTGGCCAGAAAGGAAGCTCCAGTAGAACTGCGGACTGCAAAGCTAGAGCAGAGGAGATCTCCATTGCTGAGAAGGAACATTAGAATAGAAAAAATGACCTGAAGAAATCACAAAAAAGCATCAAGTCTCCACCTTTTGCACCCTCAAAACTGCAAAAGGTAAAGACTTTGCTTTGAGGAGAAAGCCACAGAGTGACATGTTCCAGAATGGCAGTGGCTGAACCAGGCTCTGGAATGGTACCAGCATAGAACATTTGTTCTTCAGAATTGGATTCATAGTGCCCAAAGATCCAGGCACTCAACCCCTACAACTAAGAGAGAGGAAAGCCTGACTACTGGTTCCAGCTGGCAGCAGGCCTTGGTATCATCCATGTGGTGCTGGTTTTAGGTGCAAGAGTTTGGGGATTAGAAAGGCTTCCCTCTTCATTCCCAAGGTCTAGGAGGCCAGGTACTGTGCCCATGAGAGAGCGGTTTGTGAAGCTGTGAGTGAGAAGCTGAAGGTGCAGTGGAGACCCCGGAAATTTAAAAGCCAGGAATGTGGATCATCTAAGGAAAGCTTCAAGGAGTGAGTGAAAGTCGGCCTAAGAGAGAAGCCATAGGAACTGTAACCATTATCAGTGCCATAAGGATGGAGCAACTCAAACCCTTTTGAGCTCACAATTTGCTACAGGTTGCTTCAGATGCTGGAAATGGAACTCCAGGTCTTAATGTTTGCACTGCTGGATTTTGGACTTGCTTCGGTCCCAATCTTTTGTATTACCCTCTTTATAACTTTTGGATGAAAATGTTTATCTTGTGCCATTGAATATTGAAAGTGTTTAACTTTGTTTTCATTTGTACAAGGTCTTGTAGCTACGAGTTTGTCTTATATCTTAGAGGAGACTTAGGACTTGGACTTTTCAGCAATGCTGAAACTGTTAGGAGTGTGGTAATTCTTAGAGAAGGAGTAAATGCCTTTTGCATAATGGGTTTTGCATGAGTCTTTTGGAGCAAGGGACAAAATGTTATGGTTCTAATGTAAAATAATATTGATAGACACAATTCTTGTTCTTAAGAATTGTTAATTGTGCTATAACGTTCAAGTTGTAAAAAGCTAAGAGTAAGCATGTCTTTGTATTTGGAGACCTATTTAAACAAATATGTCTGGTTGCCGCATTGACAAGGAGAGGATTTCAGTGGTTGATACATTGTGTCAATTTAAGAAGTTTCGATATTGAAGCAACTGAGTAGGGCGCAATGGTCCTCACTTTGTGTACATCCTGGGCCTGTGCCAGAGGAGGGCATGGAGACGATGTGATTGCTACAACCGCCTGGGGTGGGGTGAGTGGTAGCCTGCATACAATGTAAGGGAGGAAAAGAGGCTTGTTCTCCCCACTTTTGCTCTTTCTGCTTTTTCTGTCTTCTGTCATCTTGAACTATTACCCGGATGCCATGCCACCCTGTCTTGGAACCTCCTGATTACAGACTGAAACTTCTACGAACTGTGAGCCTCTTAAACCTTTCCTTCCTTAATTTTGGGTGTTGGGTACTTTGTTTCAGCAGTGAAAGAAAAGTAACCAAGACAATTTGCTTAGAAGATGGACCTTCCAATGCCCCTTTTCACTCTGTTGCTTGCTGTTTGTCCATTTTCAACTCCCTCAAATGTTTTGGGTTTATCCTGTGGTCAGTTATCACATTTCATCACACACAAAATATACCTGACCTTTGGAATGAACTCCATGTGTGAATAATCCCCATCCAAATCCTGCCTTTGATGGAATTTACATGTTCTTCCTGGAGGAAGCTGGGAGGGTTCTGAATCGTTCAGACGATTCCAGACAGGATGATTCCAGGCGCAGTGGAGAGAGTGGCTATTACACCATCACCTGAGATCTAGCAAATTCCTTTGCTCTGGATGCTGCAGCCCTTACTTTTCCTTAGGTGGCTTGGGATCCCAGAACTTTTGGCAGCTCAAGTGTTCCTCCCGGAGAAGAGGTTGGAAGAGTCTTGTTGGGGAGCCAGAGGAGATCAAGAGGAGACCTCAATATGTCAGGGAATGCATGCAAGATGGACCAGCAAATCATGCAGGGTAAAGCTCAAAAATGACAAGGGAGTCTTCATTGAACACGACATACCTGTTACCTATAATTTTAAAAATCTGATTTTACTGTAAAAGTTAATATACATACAGTACAGTGTGTAAAATGCACAAACAGCTGAGATAGGTATAAGATAAGCACTACTTGAAACAGTTCTAGAACTCTAAATCTGCCTCTTTGTCATTTCTTCCCCATCTCCAACTTTTATGGCACTTTATTTGCTTTTCTCTACCAAATAAATAAGTATAATTAAGCACTAAGTTTTAGTGTTATCTATTTTTAAACTTCATACAAATGGAATCATGGGATATACCTCACCCTTTATATAAATGGACTCATAGAGTACTTTATTATTGGGTTAATTGTGTGATTTATGCATATTGATTAAAAACTGAATATTGATCACTACTGCCATATAGTATTCCAGTGTATGTTTATATAATACAGCTTACTTATTCTTCATATTGTTGATAGATGCTGGGGTTGTTTTTAATGTGGAGTATTGTGAGTAATATTCCTAAAGTACTCACAGATAATCTGCTGCCGAGGGACAGATATTTCTTTAGGACAGTATTGGCAAACTTTTTTTAAATGAAGTGTTAAATATTAAATATTTTAGGTTTTGCAGCTCATCTTGTCTTTGTGCAATTTCCCAAACATGTGAGGAAACACTCATAGATGATACTTAAGAGAATATGTATGGCTATGTTTCAATAAAACTTTATTTGTAACAACAGGCTGTAGGCTGGATATGGCTGCAGGTCTTGGATGACACTTAGAGTACATAATGGGTCATAAGGTAAGTATATCTTTAACTTCCATAAAACCAAACTGATCAAAGTACTTTTACCAGTTTATATCCCCCCAAAATTATTAAAATGATCATGAGTTGACATCTTCTACTTAACTCTGGCATTGTCAGTTATTTTCATTTAAGTCAATCTGGTGAGCTTATATTGACATCTGATTGTGATTTTACATCCGGGTTCCTTGGTCTGTTAGAAAATTTTTATGTCAATTGACCAATTTGATTTTTTTCTTTTGAGATGCACCAGACTTGGGATTGTGTTGTTGTTCATGTTTCTCTCAGGATTTCTGTTATTTTCTTACTGACTTGTAAAATTTATCTACATATTCTGGGTAGGATGTTTTTGTTGTTGTTGTTTTTCCCCTGGAGACACGGTCTCACTATGGAGTCCATGCTAGCCTTGAACTTACTTTGTAGCCTAGGCTGGCATTCAAATCCCAATGATCCTCCTGCCTCAGCCTCCTGAGTGCTGGGATTATAGGTATGCACTACCTTGCCCAGTTATGAATATTTTAAAGTTATGTGTATTATAAATTTATTTCCAACTTCATGATATGGTTTTAACAGTTTCTAAAAATGAGTACATGTTTTTTATTTAACTGGTGTCGCCTATTAAATTTCTTTTCATCTTTTGTTTCTTCAATTCTTTGTTTTGAGACAAAGTCTCTTCAAGACTGGCCTTGAAGTCACTATGTACCCTAGGCTGGCCTGGCACTGGTTGTGATTTTCATGCCTCAGCCTGCTGAGTGCTGGGATTATAGGAGAGTTCCACCATGCCCAGTGCTATGGCTTATATCTTGATGTCCCCAAAAGCATCATGCACACTGAGGAGGGGCTTTTGCAAGGTGAATGTATCCTGGGGCTATGATACTAATCAGTGGATCAGTCCCCTCATGAATTTATGGCTAAATGTGATGTTGGGAGGGGAAGCCTCGTCAGAGGAGATAGGTCACTAGGTGTGGCAGGAAGGGTCTATCTCCCTGTCTGCTCCCTTGATCTTTCTCCTCTGCCTGCTGCTATGAGTTAATTTTCCTCTGCCATGCCATCTTGCCTTGGAGTCAGCCAGCTGTGGACCGAAAATAAACTGTGATCCAAAATAAGCCCATTTTCCTTTAATTTGTGGGAGTCAGGTATGATGTCTCAGTGACCAGAAAGTAACTAAAATATGCAAAATTCCAGTTTCTTTAACACTGGCATTTTTGTGTTGTAGCTAAAAACAATACTTTCCTATTTCAAAATCTTGAGTATTTTACACTTTGTTTTAAACACTTCATAGTCTCAACCACCAAATTCATGTTTATAATCCATTTGAAACTACATTTTGAAAATTATATGGTTATCTGTTAAGTTCACTGTCAGGTTTCTTTCTTTCTTTTTCTTTTCTTTTTCTTTTTTTTTTTTTGCATATGAAGATGTAATTGAACCAGTACCACTGATAGAAGACACCATTCTTTCCATACTGTGCTGGGATACTAATTTATAGTAAATCATCTATATCTCTATGTGTTGGTCTTTCTGGCTCCTGTTGAACCCTTTTTTCATCTGTTCTTGCCCCAGTACCATACTGCTTTCATACCATATTTAAAAAAATATATATATATATATATTTAAATTGGCACATAAATGTTGTCAGTTTGATATAAAATACTGTGCAATAGTTTTATTTTTGCAATTTTAAAATTTTATTTTAAAGAGGATAAAACCAAAGAAAATAAAACAGAATAAAACCAATTAAGATAAACTACTATAAGTGATACAAGATTTGAAAACCTTACAAAATCAGCAATAGTTACCATAAGGCCTCTTGTCTTCAAAATAGCTGCAGATACCTTCAGATATAGTAAAAACTGAACAGAACAGAATAGAGCAGAAACAATAAAAACAAAACTATGAATACAATAAAGGATTTCAAAATAAGCTAAAAGTAAATTCAGCATGGCTACCATAATATGTCTTGCTATCTTTTAAATAGCTGCTCATGCCATCAGATTTAACATAATCAATCAAACAAAAAAGAATAAAACTCAACCCAGGAAAACAATGAAAATGATATGCTTTCCAGGGGGAGACCACCTCCTTGGCTGGTCTGGTTCTGTCCCCTGCAGCCTGTGAATGGCACTGACTCAGTGAGAGAGGTTTGGGTGTGGTTTGTGCAAATATATTTGAAATGTGTGTACTTTGTGGGATAGTGTTTTTTTTTATAATTTTATTTAAAGAGAAAAAAACAAAACAAAATAAAACAAAATAAAGGGTAGCGACAATACAGTATTCCAAGGAAAAAAGGAAAAGTACAACAACAATAAAACCTAAGAAATTATTACTTGACAAATTACATACTGACTTCTTGGAAATAGTTGTTCAAATTACAAAGTTAAAACATGTAAAGTAGACATTCAAACAGTGAGACTGTTAACAGTTCTGCTCCACGATCTGACAAAAACAGCAATATAGTCATCCATCTTACCCACTCAAATATACATGCAATTATATCAAAAGGATAAAATTAAATACAACAAAACTGAGCAAAGCGGATCACAAGAAAGCAATGTAAGACATAAATTTCAAAGCTAGACAATTGGAGATATTTACTTTCTATCATATTGACTCTTGTTTTCTTCCAAATAGTTGTCATATTGTCACATATAGGGAATCCACATGAAACAACCTAGTGTGGAATTGATCTGAGCAGGACGAGGAGGGCATTACAGGTTTTCAAGACCAGACATTAGGGAAGCCAAGAATGGCTGTCATAGTGTCTCTCTTTCTCCTCAAAACAGCTGTCCATACCTTAATGTGTGTTGAACTTAAACAAGGCAAAGCAAGCTAAGATCACTGAACAAAAATTGATAGTTTTGCTGGATTTCACATCATGACATTATGGAATCAGCACTGGGTATTGTAGTGTCTCTTTTTCTTCAAAGTAGTTGTTTATTTCAACATGTGTTATATAGTTGGTTCTCGTAAACTGTTTATAAGCTCTACACATGCATGAGTCTCTACATGTATATCTATCATTTATGTATTAGCAGGAAAAACAAAACAAAGCAAGATAAAACAATTCCTAGAAAAGCATGAGGCAGAAAAGTCACATAAAACCGCAATACAAGGTGATCTACAATGGTTACCATGGTGTCTCAGCAGTATATAACAACATTAATAAAAA